>CM065669.1:13380995-13410995 GCA_033220385.1 Triplophysa yarkandensis | reverse complement strand
CTCATGGCCTTAAAGAGAGCATACGAGTACTGCTGACCCCACGTGTCGTTCTGAAAGAGAGAAATTGAGAATGTGATGATTTAAAGTAAGTGATTTAACAATCATTTTTTTGTTATTATTTAAACATAAAGGTTTTAGGCTGTACATTTATAACACAAAATTCTAACACATGTAAAGACTGCATGAATATTAATGTGGTGTGAAAAAACACAGCAGCACGAATTGAAAATACGGAAATGAAAGTGGGTCAGCTATTTAGAAAGATGTGAAAATTCTGTGTCTACAATATTGAATAAATTGCCCTTGTCCTGTGGATGTGTGTGCAAGCCCGTGAGGAATCAATATTGGCTCTGTCTGAGGTGACGTCCAGATTGCTTTCAGACTCATTTCAGCAGGGACTCAGTCGAGAGAAAGAGAAAGAAACAGAGCTTAATATAGCTTCCAAAAAGAGACGAGAGATCAGAGCATTTATAATGACAGTCCATCACTGAAGAAACTAAGCTTTACATAGAAAGAGCCTTCAGGCATTACGTGCCCTCTTTGACTTGAATACATTAAAAATTACAATTCTTTTAACTTTTTTCACTCGGATGTCATGTCAAACCAGCATGACTTAAATTACTTTTTAGAACAAGAATTATAGTCAAATAACACTGAACCTAATTGACTTCAATTGTATGAAGCCACAACCTCTAAGACATTTCTCAAAATATCTTCTTTTATAAAGAAACATAAGATTGTCCTATAAACTATACACATTCTGACATTTTGTAACTGTTTTTAATAATCAGACAGAATGTGTGTCTTATAACTGCAGACTGATAGTGTTTGAATCTGATCTCAGACTTTATGTTACACACCATCTATTATCCCGCAGGGAATAAGTAATCCACCTCAGGCCTCATTCACAAATCTGATGATAAATAACTCTCTCTCTCTCTCTCTCTCTCTCTCTCTCTCTCTCTCTCTCTCTCTCTCTCCCCCTCTGATTGAGGGTCACAGCTTGAGCCTGGCATTCACCTAAAGCAAAGTAAATCTCACAGACATCAGGAATGAGACTCTGTCTACACTCTTGGGACTTTGTGGCTGCACATCCTCTTGCCTTAAAATGGACAGAACTTAAAGCACAGCTCACTGGAAACTGTCAATACCAGAGCAAAGTGAATTAAATCCGTAGGAAAACACAAACTTTCTGCAAAAACATCACCAGGATCACCACAAGAAGCAGGACATATAAAGTGTCACAATAGCACTATGTTATATCTCAGTTTAATTATTTTATCGGTTGTGTTTAAAAATGTCATCACTAAATTAGAGAGATGATATTCAAGGTTTAATCTGATGTCGTGTGTGAACGCTCACCACCATCTTGTTCTTGGAGACCCAGCAGTCAGCGGGGAAGTCCTGAAGCATTGGCACCAGAAACTGAAGACATCCGTCCCAATGACACAACAACAGCATCATTCCGATCAGATTGACGATTCTCACCATTGCACTAGCCAGATCATAGGTCATGTGAAAAATCTGAAACACGGACAAAGACACTGACTATCACCCTCTCTCCATCATTAACCTTGTACATATTTGATAAATTAATCAAGTGAGAATAAATTTACAATCGTTGCTAGAACACACATTGCATATCTGACTCATAGAATTAAGCTCTTCTAAACAAATCAGAAATCTAGATTTTTACTAATTTTAAAGTGGTATAACGATAAAATGAAAATGAAAGGAGAAAGTGAGATAATGCTGCTGGTAAGTGTTCTCTTGAGACTTTTCTGTGGTCAGGTGAGTGTTAATGGTGATGTAAAGCTACTTAATCCGAGTGAAGTCATGACACACATCTGTGTTTATTGAAAACCCACTTCAGTCACTTTACAGCAGCTTTTAACAGCTTATGTGTCAGAGATACACAAATGACAAATTAAATCACAATATCTGTTTGTTTGGATCACCCTCGTCCTTGGTCAACTGAATGATCACAACAATATCATTATAATTTATAACCTTCAGATTTAAAAAAACACTCATTCTTAAAATTTTCTCACTATTCCTCAAGATTGTATAATTTTGATTAAAAAATGGAAATCTGAAATTATGATTACAAAAGATGTCATTGAACTAAAGACAAGGCTTTGGTTTAAAGAAACTGATTTATGATGAATGGATATGAAAGACAGTGAAAAATGTACATCTGTATCGGCTCAGACCTGTTCCTGTTTGTGTGAGTGAATTAGATTTTCCTCTGGCAGGACACAGTAATGAACAGATCAGGAATAATGATGTGAAACAGCATGACAGCAGATGAACTCTTTCTAACATTAACTAGCAGGTAAAACATGTGAATTAATCATGAAGACGTTTATAAAAGTCACTCTCATTACCACGCACAAACGCACTCACACACGCACGCGCACACACACGCACACACACACACCTTTATGAATCTATTTTATTTCGGAGTGAACTAATGGATTCCCTTAAGAAACACCCAATGTGTTCAATGCAGATGAAGTTAAGCCAGGACATCTTAAACACTAGATAACTGGTTTATCATTCACACATCATCGGTGGGTATTTCTGCACATCCAGTAGAGCACAAAACATGAGGAATGAGTCTGAAGACCATCTGTGTTTATGATGTTCTCCTTATCTCACATCGCCCCATGGACACATAGAGAGCGGATAAGATATCCTGTTAACATACCGCAAGTCAAGAGAGAGTTCTTAAACACATCCACTTTATTACTGAGGGTGTAAAACTGGCCCTGTGTGCTGAGAGACTCTCAGAAGTGAGACATTAAATCCTTCAGCTCTGTTTTAATAACACGGCTTCCTGATATAAAACACTAGTTAACGTGTGCACACCAACAACTGAAAACAGCACATCAGGAGAATTTGTAGGAGAAAACCCATATTTAACAAACCTAAAATCCTGAACAACAAAAAATCCAAATATAACAACATAATCATTACATTGAATGTAATTAGTTCTCTCATCTTTTGTGATTCGATGTCTAAATGACATAATCAATGACATAATTAATTAAGAATGAATTAAGTTATGATGCACTTAAGAATCTAATCCATATGCACATAAACTAAAAGATTTTACAAAAATTGTTTGTATGTATTATCATATATACAAACATCGTATTATTATTGATTTACTGAAGGGACTTTAAAGGCATATATGACTGTCACTTGCCACCTTGTTAGGTAAAAAAATTCTGTCGATTAGTCTCAAGATTTATTTAAATGAGGGTTATCACGTCTATTCCTGCCGTGTTTTGTAGGCTGTTAATGGGATGGTGTAATGGAAAAGTGTGACAAGCTGTCGTGTGACGACATGAGCGAGACACCAGCTGGGTTCTGTGGATTCACTTCTCACCGTGCACCTCTGAGACCCCGTTCGCCTACTGATAGAGACTTCTGATCATCACCCCACCAATCCCTCAGAGGACCAGAGAAAACAGTCTACAGTCTAATGTTTCAACGCCCTGATATTCATTTACTTATTCATTATGGATATGTGTAACACGCAACACTCAAGACTCCTGCCAAACATCCCAGACTGTCTGCACTGAAGAGTCATGAAACATATGCTGCCATCAAAACAAACACACACGCAAACCAACACAGACCACACACAGACACACGTATACGTACGCACACATGCACACATCACCGATATGTTTTTCTAAGAGTTATCACAGTCTCCTACGTCTCAGATGTTTAAACATGAGAAATAAAACATTTAATAACAAATAATTGTTTGAATCCATGAAGATGATGGAGGTGTAAACGAATGTAGATTGTAAAGGTAAAATAATCTGGATCTGAGTAAATCTGATGGGAAAGGTTTGAGTTCATAATGAGATCTTAAATAATATTGACTTTTGATGAAAGACTCCATCTCAATTAAAGACTTCCTTTCTGAAACTCTAATGGAGATTTCTGAGAAATATCAAAGACACGGATCTTAAGCATGTTCCCATTCCCTATTAAGTCTATCTAATTGATGTCTTGAAGAAATATCATAGAGATCTCATCTGTGGCTTTCTTTCTATAGCGGTCTCAATCTCAATCTCTATTCATATACATTCATAAACTGCTTGCCATTTAAGCAATAATCAAAATAATTGTGATTATAAATTTTGTCAAAAAGCAGGCCTAATGTTTGTTTTAAGAGACACATCAAAAGAATATCTTTCAGAAAGTCTGTGATTATTTGCTAAATGAATCTGAGTTAAACATGATGACCACATGTGCATTATATGGACCTTCTGAACACCTCACCTCCTCCCACTGGTGAATGTAGCGTATCAATCGTGAGAGCCGCAGGAGTCTGAGGAGGCTGAGGATCTTAGTGAAGCGCACGATCCGCAGGGCCCGTGCCGTCTTGTAGAAATCTGAATCGATCCGTGTCTCCACGATGAGGAAGATGTAGTCCACGGGGATGGAGGAGATGAAGTCCACCACAAACCATGAGCGCAGATATTTGATCTTAATCTGCTGAGGCTCCAGAATGATCTCAGCATTGTCCTCTTTCACAATTCCGGTTCGGAAGTTCAGCACCAGGTCCATGAGGAAGAAGGTGTCGGAGACCACATTGAACACGATCCACGGAGGTGTATGCTCGTCTTTAAAGAATGTGATGCCCACGGGAATGATGATGAGATTTCCTACCATCAGCAGCAGCATGGTCAGATCCCAGTAAAACCTGCAACAAACATACATCATCAATAAACGTTACATCATAGAAAACATCATTAGCACATTGTATGTTTATTCAGAGTGGGAATTTAAGAATGTACTGCTCCGACAGAGAAAATTATTTAGAAAATTCCTTTAAAAATTGTTCAGTGGACATAAATTACAATCAAAAGATTAATGCATGCAGCTTGACCTCTCCTGTACTCGTGTGTGTCGTTTTACTTATGAATGACCCTCTTTGCCCAGTTGGTAATTGAATCAAGATTGGTTGTGTTGTTAGACGATATATCCTCAGGGCCCTACAGACAGCATGAAGAGAAGGTCGTCTGCTTGTGTTTGATTTACCATCCTGAGTTTAACCAGCCCCAAAAAATCCATAGTGGATGCAAAGCCCAAGAAAAGAAAAGCCAATCATAGTTCTGCATTTTTTTATTGGTTCTCTTTGCAAAAACATTCAGCCTTTTTGTGAACATATCACAGCTTTTCTGAATAAACACTAATTACACACAAACACACAACTGTCAGTACATGACACACAAACACACACACACAAAAGACTGACAGTAATTGGAACGAGGGAATCCGGCAGTTTGGATCACTGTCACGCTGGGTATTATATTTAGCATGATGTTTCTGACATTGTTCACTTCAGTGGGTTTAGAATTCAACAGAACATCACAGTCTACACTCATGACATAATGTCTTTAACCTCTTACACAGACACATGCCCACACACGCACACACATAGTGAAACACACACACACACACACACACACACATACTGATGCACACACACACACACACACACACACACACACACACACACACACACACACACACACACACACACACACACACACACACACACACACTCACACTCACACACACACACACACACACACACACACACACACACACACACACACACACACACACACACACACACACACACACACACACACACACACACACACACACAGAGTACTGAGTCTTCAAGTGCATCATATAAACACATAAGCTTATATTTTTCTTTTTAAGCTTCTCCAGACACAGACACAGATTTAACTGGGTCATCCGGACCAGACAAGGTTCTGCAGGGAAATCGGGATAGCAACAAAACAAACCTGGAGTGTTTGTCCTGATAGATATGCAAACATTCAACTGAATGCCAATAAAAGTAAAGAAAATAACTGGTCCAACACAATACCTCAAGCCTTTAAAATTATATTCTTTTTTTTGTAGAAAAAAGAGGGAGGGAGAGAGAGAGAGAGAGAGAGAGAGAGAGAGAGAGAGAGAGAGAGAGAGAGAGAGAGAGAGAGAGAGAGAGAGAGAGAGAGAGAGAGAGAGAGAGAGAGAGAGAGAGAGAGAGAGAGAGAGAGAGAGAGAGAGAGAGAGAGAGAGAGAGAGAGAAAACCCAAGGTCATATTTTAGAAAATAATAATAATAATATAACAAATATAAAATCTTAAGAATACTGTTTGAGATAGAAAATAGTACCCCCATAAGTGTGTATCCAATCCAAACTTAAATATAAAATACCATTATTATTAAAAATAATATGATGTAGAGCAAAAATATCAAAAACTATAAAACAATAGCCGTTACTATATTAGAGAGAGAGAGAGAGAGAGAGAGAGAGAGAGAGAGAGAGAGAGAGAGAGAGAGAGAGAGAGAGAGAGAGAGAGAGAGAGAGAGAGAGACAGAGAGACAGAGGTGTTTTTCTAAGAGAACATCCATTAAATGTTTTCGCCCTCTGAGTGCCTACAGCTACATGACAACCAACACACACCCCCCACCAACCCACCCCCGCCTTTATATATAGACATATATTTATATACATACGCAGTCTACCATCATGGAAAGAAATGGGAGTCATATGACTGTAAATGGTTTGTGTTATTATTGCATGTTTACACTAAGGACTCATTAGAAAGCAAGAAATCAAGCCTAACCCAAATTTTTTATCCTTTAAAAAGCAGGCATAATGATAAAATAAAACATAGTGATATTAAAAAGATATTTGAATAAACACTCACTTTAACTTTTAGTCTGATGCTCAACACACAAAAACAGACCAAATGGTACACAACACAGAGTAACAGACTACATTGAGCCAAATGTACCCCAGCATACACTCTGAGGATCTCTAACAACCACACACAACACCCTAGCAACCACTGTGCAACACCCTAGCAACAATTCTATAACAATATGATCACAATAACCATTTATTGTTTATTTGATGTACTTTTTTATGAAATTGAACTGATAAGAGATCGGTCACACATGCTTTTATTAGTTATAAACGTGCTTCAACCAGTCAGACATAAGAATAATCCTTGTGTGACTCTTCTTCACTCTTAGTGTTTGTTTTAGATGCTCATTTATGAACATGAATTATAAAAGTCGTTCTTCTGAATTATACATTTTCTGTTGTTGTGCGTTTGTTCACGAGGCTGTTGTTTGTTGTTCAAGGAGGTTGTTGGCTCATAAGTTTGTTTGCTGGAAGAATCAGAAATGGATGTACCATCTGGCAACAAACACAAACTCACACACACCCTCATGACACATTAAAGAGAGAGAGACAGGGCGGATGATAGATCATGTTGTATCAGACAGCTGCAGTATAACATGCCGGTATGAATCAGACTTTACTATTACACCCTGTCTAACTCTGTGAGATTCAACTTTAATAGAAGATCCTCAACAATAGTGTGTGTGTGTGTGTGTGTGTGTGTGTGTGTGTGTGTGTGTGTGTGTGTGTGTGTGTGTGTGTGTGTGTGTGTGTGTGTGTGTGTGTGTGTGTGTGTGTGTGTGTGTGTGTGTGTCCACCTAAGGAATACAACACCTCTGACTACATATAGAAATCTAACATGTGATATATTCCTTTAAAAAAATCATTTGTACAGAAAAAAATGAATCCGGTGGTCACCCTAGAGAGGATTTACTAATCTCTCTCATGACTCTTTCAGTGTCTCTCATTATCTGAACTTGAGCAAGTATGTTTCTAATACAGGTTGCTATCTCAGATAAGTCACACAACCAAGTGTGTATGTGTTTGTGTCTCAATGTGACACAAATGAGAGCTTCTAAAAAGAGAATGTCTGTGTATGTGTGATAGAGAAACAGATATGCCAATTATTCTACCGACACCAAAGGAGAATATAACCTAATGTATAGGCTAAAAACAATGGATCTATTCAACATCTTTAAGAATAAGGTTCATTATAAACTAAATTATGAGCTTTGGATGCCATGAAGCAAGATGTATCAGGATTAAGAATGATTCTGACATTTCGTGGTTGAAACTGTTTTCCATAGTGATAGATTTGATACATGTATTTATTAATTTTCTTTTTTAATTATTCCATAGTTTATCAATACTATTGAATATGTACATATTTATTAACCAATACTAAGTTGCATGCATTTATAACATTCTCAACTATCTTTTTCAATTAGTTATTTTCCAAAATGTATAATTCACTTATAATTCACATTGCTGTTGTTTTTACATTTCATCCTAACTTTCGACATTGTTTAATCTTATGCTTGGTGATGTGTTGTCTTCATGAGCAGATATGGGTCTGTAATGGTCTCCATCGAAAGGTTAATAATAACAGCAAGAGATGTTCATTATCTTAAATGGCAAAACAATAACTACTGAAGCTGTTCCTGGTCAGAGGAGTTGAAAATTTGTATAGTGAAACTGGACTATCTATAAGAACTGCAATCTATATGACACTCATTCAAAGTTTTAAAACAAATCCTTCAAAAAAAAGAAAATTACATTTGGAAATTCTGAGAAGGCAATGCGTGTCATTATTTTGCATTATTTTTTAAATAATCTTTTGAGCTCTTTGAAAGTTCCACCATAATCTAATGTTTTTGGGTTTGACTGCATGTGACTATACAATTAAGCATCATGACAGTTTTAAGAGTGTCAATCAAGTGTGAGTGATGTTAAAATTGAAGATGTTTGGTGACAGGAGCTGATATCATGAGTACAGTAAGTGCTTGTCTCTCGCTGTGAGAGAGCGAGACGCCACTTTCTCTTCTTATCTGCCGCTGTCTGAACTTTGAGAGGAGCTGTCAATCATCTCTCTATTGAGCCTCAGAGCACACCATCAGACAAACACACACAACGGCCACATCATGATAACTGAATGAACAACACATGGGATTTCCATTTGACTGTGTCATGTGTCAATGAACTTTAAAGAACATGAATTCTAACACTTTTTGAAGTCAATGACAGGGACATATTATTTACATATTTTATACATTTTTACTGTTAACTTAAATTTCATTACTGTAACTTTTGTGACTGTACTACACAAACAAATAATACAGGGATTACCCTATTTATAAAACATATTATTATATGTCAATAATGGCAATAAATAATATACAATACACATTTTTTAAAGAAAATATCATAAAACTGATGTCAAAATGCTTAGAAAAATTGTTCATGAATGCTTTTTTTTGTTGATGTGCAGCCTGTTTGGTAACCTCTCTGTAAGTGAGCCCAGGTCAGTGAGCTGGCATTATTTCAATCACTCCATCCGTCCATCTCTCCCCTTCACAACATCACTGCTGTATCCTTCCATTAAATAAATTGTGTTATAATAATCCCCTGTGCTGTGCTCCTCATATCGCTGGCCTTTTTGATTACCCCACTTTCAGTCCATCCAGGGCACTGGATAATTCCTACTTTACCTTAAGTGAATTAGAACAGCCGAGGACAGGACAGGTGCTTGCTCATAACCTTATTTACATTAACATTTATGAATTTATACGCATTTATCCATTTTATGACTTCAAGGCCAAAACTAATAGACAGTGAAGCAGTAAATAGCAAGGACAACAAATATATTGTAAAATATATGGGCGAAAAAGTGCTACAACGACTTACCAAGTTACAAAAGGAAAGTTAGAAAAAATTATTGAGTAGAAAGAGTGAAGTGTTTTTTTTTGGTGGGTTACATGTAGATGGAAAAGATCAATTTTAGCTATTTTTTTAAAGATGGCAAAGCAAGGCAGAACGTTTCACCATTGAAGAACCGATCGAGAGAGGGTGCGAGAGAGTGATTTCTCACCTTTTTGGGACATCACTCATTGGCGGAACGCAGGGATATGGAGGTCACATACGTGTATATCAGTGAGGGAAGGTGGGGGGGGCAAAGCAATGTTTATGCTGGAAACTTTAATCTGGTCTCAAATCCCTATGTACTTTATAAAGTTTAAAATAAACTACAGGCTTGTGTAGTATGATTTATATGTTAATATGTTCAATACAAATCTTTTGCAAGTCAACCCGTGCAAGTGAGCAAGTCTGTCATGTGTCTGTGGTGAATAAATCAGCCGTGGGACACGATCATAAGAGGCAAACAAATCAATAGAGAAACACACCCCACAATCACAAGCAATCAAAACCTGTAGAGAAGAGCAGACACAGTCATTTCAGATGACACTCAAGTGTTTGTGTCCATCATCTGTCATCCATCATCTCTGACACACATTTAACTGAACTGGGTACAGTTACAGTATTATTGACACATGGTGGTACAAATGTCCACATCACATTTAAATAAGTGATTCGTCTTTATTTATATAAAATAGCAATAAATGAGACCACAACAGCATCACAATGTTGTTTCTTTGTCTTCATTCACACTACAAATACTGCATTATAAACAGCATACAGAGACAATTTCTTACAATTTATAGGTATGTGTTAAAATAATCTTTTTTTTTATTCTGACAATATTTCTCCCAAATTTCAAGCGAAATACTGTTTTAAATTATGGAAAATTTAAAAAAACAGATAAGAAGCTCTGTTTTTTTACCTTGAATACTGAAACTTTATATTCAAGCAAGACAACAGTAATATTTGAGCATGGTGCTTTAAAAAGTTCAACAACTATATTTAATGTGATAACCTAGATTTAATGTGGATTGTTATGCTGTCAGTCCTTCACAATGCTGTCGTATGACTTTGTCACTCTTAAGGTTTGATTTTGTTGAAATTCAACAGACACAACGCATCTAGAAATTATGACTAAATTAACAGTTTGTCTCATTTTAAATGACATTTTTTGACTGATATACAAAAGAACAGTAAGTGAAATAATTCCTCACATTCATCTATATTTTAGTTTGAATAATAAAGATGCTTCATTATGCCATAAAAGAACATTTCTAATCTACACAATTCTATTAAAAAACATTAAACATCTGAAAAACCTTTTTTTGTTTCAAAATAAAAACAAGAAGGTTCTTCGTGTACTTAATATTATAAAAAGGTAAAAAAAACGTATTTAAAGAACCTTTGACTGAATTATTGTTTATAGAACCGAGAATGTTTTTTTCTATGCCATCACTGGGAAGAGCCTTTCAAACACCCTCATTTTTTAAGAATGTAATTACTTCTAATTTATTTTGACAAAAAAACATCTAGGAAGAGTGTTCACTACATTTCTTCTCAAGGATTTCTTTCAGTTTAGGCCACATCCAGCTCGTATCAATACACTGTAAACATCACAGATGAAGAGATTCATCATTTGTGCAGGAATACAACCAACCCTGTGATGTAGAAATGTAACAAAAGAACATTTGATCCAAAAAAAGGCTTTTTACCGCAGCTACCTGTAGAATACATCAAACTCTAATGTGTATTCTGTATTCTGAAGCAGCTCCACTTTGCTTTAATGAATTCAGCGAGATCTGAAGTAAAGAGAGAGAGAGAGGAAAAGAGCAGACAGAGATGACATCCGTTCCTTCTGCGTGGATGTAAGTCCCTTTTGGGAGACATGTGAATGGTTATACGAGATGAATAATAGGAAGATAGCAAGAAGAGTGAGAATAAGAGAGGTAGTGAGATAGGTAACACATGAAAATTAGAGGTGCTCCGGTTGATCCGTTGCCAATAGTAATCAGCGATATTCACTTGGGGAAGTTTAATTGACACTCTCTTTGATGGCAAATCAAGAAGGATGCCAGATTGGGGAGGATCCTGGGACGTACATTGAGTACCTGTTCAGCTTCCCTGATGTATAAAAGAACACAAAAATACCTGAAAAGGTTTAAAGAACTGCGCTAAAATAAATGTTTTGGAACTGCATTTGTGTACGGTTCTTCTGTTTTCTGAATTTAGAGTAAATGTAAGTGAATATCTAATGATTGCTCAATTCTACTGTCGAAATAAAACATAAGATCGAAACTTGAAACGAAGCCAAACCTAAAATAACCAATAAACAAAAAATTTACATTGAACAACAACTGCAGAAAACTTGAAAATGATACACAACATCCTTAAACATCTCAGACCAGAGATACTTTGGAAAGATCAGCTTCAGTTCAAAGAAGTGCCTCTAGAATAAAAGAGAAGTTATAGCTTTCTTAAGAGAATATCTACATGTATACTGTCATAAGACAACTATTAACTTTATTTTCACCTGTTAAAGTGAGAATAATTAACAAACTCAAAATGTACATTAAAAAAGCCTCAGGGACCAATTTATTCAACCTTCTTTTCGATAACAGTCACAAGGCTTCCAATTCTTGATCTGTTCAGAATCATCTTTTAGTACAGCAGCAACCACAGCTTCTAAGTCACTGAGAGGTGTATTGCTTAAAAACAGCCCAAAAGTTCTCAATAGGGTTCAAGTCAGGTGAAAAAGGTGGCCGTTTCATTAGTTTCTCATCTTTAAACCCCTTACTGGCCAGCCACACAGTGAAGTACTTTGATGCATGTGATGGAGTGTTGTCTTGCATAAAAATGAAGGTCTTCTTGAAAGATGCAGACTTTCTCCTAAACAACTACAAAAACTACAAATCTTCTCTTGTGTTGCCGTCTGGTGAACAACATGAAGTTAATCTAGAATTATTTAGCAGGCAATATACTTTTTTATTGCTATAGATAATTATATTAGCGTGTGTATAACAAGGATTAATGGAAGGCAATTCCAAGTTTGTTATCTGAACCTTTAAACTGAGTCTTCAGGAGCATTCACATGCTCATGACTATTCTTTATTATAAGAAGGCAAAAAAATGTATAACACAGGTCACATGATCCAAACATGGCAGATTTAGGTAGTGTGCATACTGCCCCCAATCAGTGTATATTATTTTATGCATATACTTCTCTGTCAAAAATCTTTTAATCCAGTGAACAGGAGAAAATGAATCAAATGCAATAATTACTTTCTCACTGTGACCGCTGGAACCATTTTCTATAGGTCAATTCAACACAACTGAGCTAGATTCACTAGCCCTTGACATTTCAATTACCGTGTTTGCTCGCTCTTATGAAGCATGTGAACGAGAGCGGATCTCACTTATTAAAACCAACAATATCTGATCTCTGGACATCATCAGACTTATCCAGGTACTGAAGCGTTCCGCTTATATGCACACGGATGAATGAAGACGCTGAGAATTTTAATAGCAGGTTCAGTGGATTTATAAGAAGATAAACAGCATGTGTATGGTAAAACACTAATTACATTGCCATTAAACACACAGCTCACATAAGACACACTGATGCAATTACAACATAAAAGTTCCTCCTCCAGAGTCCCGTTACGAGAAGAGGTCAGGGCCACATCTGTCACCGCTCAACAACAGATCCTTCAAGTACTTTAATAGCATGACAAGATAAATATACAGAGGATGATACACTGCACACAAGTGCATTTGGAAAGTGAACACAGTTGTGTTTTGTGATGAATGAGTTATGTCATTGATAGATACTGAATTATCTCTGTTCTGAAAACTTGTGAGCTGTCTATCAAGAAAACCTTTTTAGGCAGCACAGTTAACCCCTGGATGCAAAGACCTATCTATATATCCATTCTGTTCATTTTGAAATAATAGTGGACAAACAGATTCACGGAATGAAATGTTCTACAATTCTAAAACTAAAATTTCCACACAAAAAAAAAACAATGACACCAATTCTTTGACCCCATTTCTAAACTTTTCTTTTAACCCATACTATTTTTTGTTTAACTTTAACTTATTGTAATTTGTTTTTAGGTACTCTATTTATGGTCTTCTTTAGTTTTCAGATTACTTTTGCATTTCAAGTTGACTTTTTTATTTTAACAATACTGATTTGATTAGGCCTTTACAGACATTTTCATCTAGCTGCATTTTTTTACTTTATGTCATCTGTATTCAATTTTTTGAATTGCATTTTATCTTTTGGTTTAAAAATAAATTGTAGTACACCTTAAAAATATTTGTAAGGACCCTACATGTGGTGAAGAAAACCAACAGGTCCTTTTTGTAAAAACAAACCTGACATTAATGTAAAAGTACAAGTATTTTGCCAATACATCTGTTGGTAACAAAAAAATGTGCCTTCTTATTTAGATATTATCAGCTGCTCCTATTATTATATTATGGTTTCAGTTTATGAATGTCTTTGCTGGTTTTTATTCAGTTGTATGTTCTGTTATTTTAATAACTGTTATTTCTACCTTTCTCAAATCACAATATATCTCAAATCATATAATTTATTTAGATATATACCATCGAGATTTTGTTTGTTTTGGTGGGGCAAGAGAAAATTTGGCAGGGCAAGTAAGAACCATATGTAAAAAAAATGTATAAGTGTTGAACCCTAATTTACATATAATTAAAAGGATTGGCACCTATATTTAGCTGCATTTTAATATTTCCTAAATACATATACATGTATGTATATGTGTGCGTGTTTCAAAATACAAAATTAATATGCACAGTACACAGACATATATAATGTAAACTTTTGGAAAGGTTTATCGGGTTGTGATTGCCTAGACATGAAAAATAAAATAAAACTGCTTTTTAGAGAATGACTTTGTTCACATGAATCTCTGAAAGTGGTTGCACTTGGGTAAGGAGGATATCCGTCTGCAGCTGCCAATTTACTACAGGCCAAATGTGGGACAGACAGCAAGACGTGATGGTGCAAATATAAATAATTAATATTCAAACACATACAAGCACTCGCAAACACACACATTAGTGAGGAAATTTTACTGACCCTAAACCACAATAATGAAATTCACAAGACAACAAATAATTCAGCCAAAACAACAGAGGACCCGGCTGATATGTGATTGTAAAAGACAGTAGACAAGGTTTAGGGGCAGAGTAAGAGAATGCCCAGAGGACACAGAGATCCCCTCTGAAGAATGTGCTGGTGTTCTTTATCTGCTGTAATGATGCTGTGGCGTGTGACCTTGCGCTGGTAATTATGGAGGTATATGCGAGAGAAGATAAGACCTGTAATCAGTGCTGGAAATTCACTCTATTGTGTTCAGAGAAAGAGACACAGATATTATTATCCCAGTCACAGTAACAATGTGTCGGGTCCTGGAGAACACCAGCACGCCTTTATGAGATGTGTGATCTAACACGCTTAAAGAGGCAGAAAATTCTGTCTTTATGTGTTATGACTCACACATATCCTTATGTCATTCCGACTCATATAGTACAATAATGAACTTCTTTCACCATTTATTTCGCCTCATGTCATTCCAAATCTGTATGGGTTTCTTTCTTTTCAGAACACAAAGAAAAAATTTGACAAGGAATGAACACAAAACCACTGAGAACTTTTGAGTTCATCATAACAGCTATATACATATTTGCTATCACAAGAGGATAAATTAATAATCATTGCTTTATTTATTAAACTACTATTTTTAAAGCCTTGCAGCCACACTGAATACATTGTTTAAGGCATGTAAAGATTTGTTAAGATTTCAGGTTAAGCGCTTCAGAATTTAATATGACCAAAGTCCACAGATGTTTGACATATTTCAAAATAAATAAACCTCATCTCTCTCCACACACACATACAAAACCCAGAAAGAAAACAACATTTATTACATCCGCTCTCTTCCACACTGCCTTTCATATCCTTCAGAAACCCAGCTACAATGTCATTATGTCCAAGAGAATAAAAGCATCTCACAGGATCAATAGGTAAACAAGACAAACATCAGCTGTGACTCATGTTAACATTTGGCTCTGTGTATGTATAAACCCACAGATTCATGAATGAAAACAGTGTGTAAGCGAAACCAAACCACATGCATCCACATCAATACTAAACTGAATGTATCTGAATAAAAACAACACGGACCACACAACCAGAACACAACATGTTTACATCTGGTTAATGTCACGGCTACAGTTTCAAAACTATCAAACGCAACATATCAAACCTATAGAGTGGATGTCATACACAAGAACCCATGTTTAATCAGAAAGAGTTAATGCTGGTCTATTGTTAAATGCAAGAACTGATCCTCTGCCAAATGGCTGTAAAAATACAGCTTTAGTAGCAAAAACTAAATAATATTAAAACACATTTAAAAAGTTTCCTTTATGCAAATTATAAAAAACTTTTTGCCTGATAATTTAAAAGATGGAATTTTTTAAGAGTGTTGTGTGAATGTATGGTTCAGTTGTGGTCTGGTGGTTAAAGAGTTGGACTTGTAACAAGAAGGTTGTGGGTTTGAATCCCACCAGCAGATGATGACTGAAGTGTCCTTGAGCAAGACATCTTACCCTCTGCAGTTACAATTGGCCACTTCATAATACTTGTAAGTCGCTTTGGATAAAAGCGTCTGCCAAATGAATAAATGTCAATGTAAATGTATGAGAAACCCAAAGACCCATCCAGACATCTGCTTTGCATCTTTAATGAAGTTTTCTTGCTGCTGGTTTGACATATTAAATATTTAAAACAGCTTTCATCAGATCACACATATATTGGATGGGGGGGTCAGGCTTCTCTAATAAAAGCTGTCACCTAATATTGCCCACGTTTAAAACATTGCAGGCTTATACAAAAACAAAGACTGATTACCTGAAATCACTGTAGGGATGAATAATCCAGAATCCAGCAGATTTGACCCTCTCCTGTTCCCTCTCCACAGCCTTCTCACTGCCAAACATCCGCAGGGAAAACTTGTTGACCCCTGGCTGCAGCATTGCCCCCAGCTGCCGGTGCATGAAGCCAGACTGATAGTCCGGTAGAATCTGATCGATTCCGTCCAGTTTTATAAAGTCACCCGGGTTGCTCTGCTGCTGACCGACACCGGTGCCACCATGCGCCCCCGGCTCCTCAGCACCACCGGCGGCACCAGCTGGGCTCTCCTCCCCCGGGGTCACCTCACCCTCCGTGATCAGACACCTCTGCTCCGCAGCATCCGAGTCGTGGATGTGCCGACTGGTGATGGACGAGAGGCTGCCTCGGAACCTCCGACAGTCCCCGTTGGAGCTGGATTTCCCGGCTCTCCCGATGTCCGTCTCCACGATCGAGGACTCTGCGCTTTTGGGGTCCCCGGTGCCACCCGGCGAGGTGGGCAAGGGCTTCATCCGGATGCTCTTCCTCCGGGTGTCCTTGTCTCCATCTTCAGCATCACCCATGATGACAGCTTTGTGCTGTGGCGAGCTGTAGAGCCTTTTACGCATGGATGAATGCAACCTGTCCATTGAGACGGCGTGATCAAATCAATGGGTGCTGATGTTTATGATGGGATTATTCCCACGGATTCCTCTCCGTGCGTGTCTGGATGATCACAGGTCACCTGTCTGGCGCTGAAGCATCACCCCGACCGTCAGGATGCCCAAACCTGCCCCCTTGAATCCAGTGGCTCCAGTCTGGCCGTGACCCTCCGGTTCCATCACACGTGCGGACAGGAGGACACGGACGGAGTTGGAGGTCACGCTGTCAATCAAACCTGCAGCCGCCGGGTACCGCTGACATCACCGCCGTCCGGAGTCGCTCTGATCCCGTATCCGCTGCGTCTCATCCGTTGCCATAGCAGCAACATCAGCTGAGAAAGACCCGCCCACCCCCACTCGGGTCACATCATCTTACTCTTCTTAAGATGTCCACGTTACTTAAAGACTTTAAGTGTTTGTCTGTTGTGCTAATAAATACACTTTGAGTCCGAGTTTATTTATTAACACAACAGGTTTATACTATAAGTACAGAAACTGGCAGGAAATAAACTTCATTTATTATTCCTGTATTTGTAAAGAACTTTATAAAGCGTTATTACTGATAACAAAAAAGTATCGTAATTATTTTTTTATTTGATTCAAGAAAGTCAAAACTGGATAATATATATACAGAAAAGTCTTACACAAAAAAAGTAATAATAAAAGAATATATATATATATATATATATATATATATATATATATATATAATTGATTAATTTTAATTTATTAAATTTAAAATTATATATATATATATAAATAGATTTATTTTTATTTTTTTATTACTTTTTTGTATTTGACTTTTCGGATTTTAAATTTTTGACTTATATGTATATATCTATATATATAGTAAAAAATTGACAATCCGAAAAGTCAAATACAAAAAAGTAATATATATATATATATCGTCAATAATAATGTCAGGGGGTTTATAGTTTTATGTTGAAACAGTGAATATTCTTTAAAGAAAATCTAATTTAATCAACATAAAAATTAACTTTTAATTTAAAGGAAATAAAACTTTTTTTTCATTGAATTTACATTTGTGTATTTGACATTTTGCTACCAGTATCAGATCAGATTCAATGCATAAATACATACATTAGTTATTATGGTCGACTCTTTAAGTCTCAAAGTCACCAAAAAGTACATGTTTCCAGCACAAAATAAAATTATTATCAATATTCTAAACAATAAAGTCAGACATTTCCCTAAAAAACTTTCATTTTAACTTATATGAGGCTGCGTTCGTCTACCTGTACACGTCACTTCCTGTCTTAACTTTGACGCTGATTAAAAATAAATAGAAAGTATTTTTATTTTCCCGCTAATTATAAATATTGATTGATTATTATTATTATTTAACTGATTAATTTTAAAATAAAAAAAATAA
The DNA here is from genome assembly GCA_033220385.1 of Triplophysa yarkandensis. Lineage (NCBI taxonomy): Eukaryota > Metazoa > Chordata > Actinopteri > Cypriniformes > Nemacheilidae > Triplophysa > Triplophysa yarkandensis. The sequence goes on along the minus strand of CM065669.1, from coordinate 13,392,369 downwards.
ATATAAAAAAATTAATGACGCATGCGCATGCGCAGTTTGCGAGCTCGTCCACCGCTCATTAAGACGTACTCGCTGCTCGGTTTATAATTCTCAGTTTAACCGCGATTATAGATTAAAAACACTTAAAACATGGAAAGTGAGAGTGTGGACGTTGACACTGATAAATCCACGACAGTTTCCACGCGTGTTTGGAAACTGAAACGCTTTGGTCGCTTTCTGCCCAACGGTAAAGTTAAAGCCTCAGGTCGCAGCTGCGCGTGGAAGGTGAGAGGGCGGGAACTTCAAATTTAAAAGAAAACAAAATGTCAAATTATTTTATTTAATGGCCATTAAATGACGTAAACACGTTATATGTATTAAAAAATGGGTTAATATAAATTCTCAGAATTGTTAAAATTCTTTGCTATCAAATTATATTTAGGCTGTATATATCCTGTAAGTTTGGATATAATTATTTTAATATAATATATATATAAATATAATTAATATAATTATTACATTGTCTCCTCGACTATTGTTAGTCGCTTTGGATAAAAGCGTCTGCTAAATGACTAAATGTAAATGTAAAATGTAAATATAATTAAAACACAGGAAATGATAATTTTCTTTATTTAATAAGTATGGACCATTAAAATAATTGACTAATTTTACAAACATCTAATACTTTAAAATGATCAGGTTAAATGTGACAAACTGATGGATGTCAATCATGAGATAAGCTGAAGAAGTGAAGTGTTTGAGAGCTTATTTTAATGTGATAATGAAGACAACATGATCAATTTGGAATAAAGTAATAATTTAATTAATTTAAATAATTTAATTTAATTTAATAATTTAACTATTAGAATCATGTTGTGCACAAATGCCACTTGTTTTGTATAATGATAACAAATTAAGAAATAAGAAGTTTACCAACACATTAGTACATTCTTGAACAACATTGTGTCTATACTAATGGATCACCGGGTGGATCTGATTTCTTTCAGATTTTGGACTCCAGCGAAGGTTCTGACAGACTGGAGTTGAATATTTTGGACTCGGGTCATCTGCTGGTTTCTCAGGGCCAGGTGCTGTTGGTAAGATTATATAAACACATGTTTGCTCTTTTAATGTTGTTTGGAGCGGTGCTTTTACCCATCAGGCTGTGAGTGCAGGGTCAGGATACTGCGAGCCACGCTGAGCCTATCATCATAAGAGCTTGACCGTATTTTTTTACTGGCAGAAAGAACAGCGTAATCCCTTTCCTCACCCGCTGGGTCAAACACTGTCCCTCTGGGATTGCCAAGACAAGAGTTTCTGATAGCACCCAAAAATAAACCCTGTTCCTAGACTCGTGGAGCGAGTAAACACCGGCTCTTTTCTCTCTAACACTTCATTTCTGAAAATGAAACACATTTTACTCTCTTATGTAGAACCAAAAAAAGTCACCCTGCCCGTCGGTCACACAGTATTCGACAGCATTCATGTTTATAATCCCATCTGGCATTTCAAGATTGTCTTATGTTTATCCATTGTGCCTCAATATTGTTTTTTAGTTTGTGGGATAAGATGTAAAACAGCGTGTAATGCTGATACCATATTAAAATCATTTAATCTCCCTTTTTTTTTGAGCATTTCTGCAGGGAGAAAAAGAACCTCTTTAAAATGTTGAAAGGGTTTTTTTTTTTTAGGTTAAGCCATGAACCTCCTGTTCATATAACAGATCTCAAAAAAATCATTTCTTGTATTTATTACAAATGACTTAACAATTTAATTCATCAAATGTTTGTGGATTTTGTATTAAGAGTTAAATGATTTGTTGATATTGTCTCTGCTGTAATATTTGTTCTTTATCTTTTTGAGTAGGACAGTAGATACTGATGTTAGTAGCGCCCTCTTCTGATTTTCTTCCAGAAATAAACACCCCAGTTATATGAAAAACTGTTCAGTTGTTGAAGCATCTATACCATAAGAAGAATGTCAAGATTTCAGCCTACAATTTGCATTTTAAGGACAACAAAGTTATAACCAAACTGACTGTGATAGAAACATGACATGATACTACAGTCACATGTATTATAATCATATGAAAGGATTGTTTTGAGTAACTATGTTGTCTTTGTGTGTTTGCAGGAGGGCTTTTCTCTACTTAATTCTCAAAGCTTCCTAAAAATTCAGCACAAATCAGACAGCCTGCTGTTCAACATTACAGTAAAGGTGAGATGCTATAACGTTGCCCCTGTGTTTAATTTAAGATGAGCCGTTTCAGCTGCTTTTACTCAACAGGATGTGATGTGTACATGTTGTCCTGAAGGTAGACTCTACCTCTCTGTCCTTTAATAACCATAAAAATTTAAATATGCACATTACAAAGAGAACGACCTTCAACTTACAGCCATAAGACAAAAACAGAATGGCTTTTTATAAAGAGAAATCAATGACTTTTGGAACACTGATGCATTTTCCCATAACAACTGTTTATATGGGCCATGCCTATAAGCAACAGAATTGCAAATATTGTGCAAAAAAAAAAGAAACATGTCACTTTTAGGTATTCAGCTGATGTCATGTTCAGGATCTGATGTATTTGTATGTTAGGGAGAAAGCCGTTTGATCAGACTGCAGTTTGATGGCAGCAATCGTGAAGAAGCTGGAGATTTTTGTGCTGAAGCTATCAAGAGGCTGAAGGATTTTGTACCTGTTCAAGAACACATGTACACACGTTTAACTGCTGTTAAATTGAACCCTGAAGAACCTGGACCCTCCACACAAGAGCTGCAGGTGAGAATACTCAAGTGCCTGTTATTAGATAAACACATTTAGATGTTCATATATACGCAATCACTCTGAGTGGGTCAAAGTGTTTTTAATGTGTAGTTTTATACAACAGTTCTGGTTCTCAAATCTGATTGGGTGACAGCCCTGCAATATTCAACCAGAGACATCAAAGAACCGCTTCACTGAATACAAATACACAAACGCATGGAATGAGTCTATAGGCATGCTTTACATAACAGTTATTACATCTAAACAAGTTTGTTGTGATCCTCCATATTAACAGATGAGAAACAGATTGAGGGCTTGCTTCTGTGAACATGTGCATCATCATTATTTTTACTGTCTTTATTTTACACACACATTTATTCACATACACATTCAAGCCTCATCATTTCTTTAACTTCAATGTATTTATTTAAATACGGTGATGGTGTAGAAGGAGCAGCTTGTTTTATTATTTTGCTGCGCTGGAATTTAGCGCAGAAGAAAGTAGTTTTAAAGACACTATGAGGTTGTTTGTGATTCATATACAAACTTGAGCCATCAAACTGGTGTATAAATGAAATATGGAACTCGTAGATGTGTGATGGTGCTCTATTTTAGCGGCTGTTATCGTCTCTGACCTTATTATAGCTATGCTGCAAAAGAGCACTATCCTACAGGCGAGCCACATTGCAGTATTAAGCTCTAATATCCAGAAAGAAAACTTAATGTAAAAACCAGTTTAGTTAAATCAGCATCACAGAATCAAAGCCTCATCCAGCATTTTGTCTTAAAGGTTTGCAGCATTGTTGTTTACTTCACCTGCATCTCTCCACACACCAGAAAGCATGCAGTCATCCCGTATATACATACATAATTTAATATATTGCAAGGAGACTCATTTACAATGCATTCAACCTCGGTTATGTGACATGCAAAGCAAAGCAGAATATAAAGAAACATAGACAGGGCTTATTGTCATCCCCGCCAACCCGAAGACCAGTCAAAACCTCTATATTTATTTACATTTACATTTAGGCATTTAGCAGATGCTTTTATCCAAAGCGACAAAGAGTCGGGTAGACAATGAAGCAGTCAATAGCAGAGACAACAATAGGTGAACAAGTGCTACAATGAGGTAACTAAGTTACACAAAGCGAGATGAAACCTGTAGGGGAGAAAAATGGTTAAGTGTTGTTTTTTTTTAATCATTGACTGAGTAGGTTAGAAAGGTTTGCTAGTGGGTTAGCTGTAGACGGAAGAGAGGAGTTTTTAAGCGATTTTAAAGTTAGAGACCAAGTCTGCCAAAGGCACACTGTCCACTATCGAGGAACAGATGCAGAGAAGGTGCGGGAGAGTAATTTCTTACCATTTTGGGTTGGCACCACAAGACGTTGCTTGTTTGCAGAGTGCAGGGATCTGGAGGGCATATACCTTTGTATTAGCAAGTTAAGATAGCTGGGTGCTGAACCTTTGGTGGTCCTGTAGGCGATAAGGAGGGATTTGAATTCAATGCGAGCTGCTCTGCGGAGCCAATATAGTTTAAGGATGAGGGGTATGGCATAGGTTCTTTTCTGTTTCTTTGAAATCCACTCTTGCCGCCGCATTCTGTATCATCTGCAGAGGTTTGGTTGTGCACATCGGGAGTCCAGCAAGCAGAGCATTGCAGTAGTCCAATCGGGACAGGACCAGAGCCTGGACCAGGATTTGTGTAGCATGTTCTGAAAAAATGACTGATCTTCCTAATGTGGTAGAACATGAATTTGCAGGATCTGGCAGTGATCCGTGAAGTTAAGCTGATTCTCGATTATTACTCATAAGCTTCTAGCAGTCCTGGAGGGCACAATGGTTAATGATCCTAGTTGGTTAGAGAGGTCGTGACGTGAGGACTGAATTGGCAGGGAAGACAAGGATTTCCGTTTTAGCAAGGTTTGGCTTTAGGTGATGGTGCTTCATTTAGAGCGAGATGCTGCTTAGGCATACTGAGACTGGTCAAAAGCAGCTATCGACTATCAACTATCAACGATAGTTCACAAGTCATGCTACCAGCACTGCAAAATCTTGTAGATATCTTCTCGACAACATTAGGAAGATCAGACCTTTCCTCTCATGCGTGCTATACAAATGCTAGTGGAGGCTCTGGTCCGGTCTATTGCAATGTTCTGCTTGCTGGACTCCTGACCTAACCTCTCCAGATACTAAATAAAAAAAAATTCCTACAGCTTTTGTCTTGCTGTGAGCAATTTTGGTAGCTTTTTGTAGCACTTTTTCACCTATTGTTATCACTGCAACTAACTGCTTCATTGTCTTCTCGATACTTTATAAGTGACATTGGATAAAAGCAAATTTAGAAATTTGCCCCTTTATTCACAACTTTGGTTACATCAACCTAAATGTTCTTCTAAAGGAGTCATCAGATTTTCTTTTTTAACTATTTAATAAAATGTTTTTGAAATGGACGATTTTGATCTCAGGGTGTGACGTGAATAATCTGCTTGGTAAAACAACACAACCTGTAAATTATAAACAAAGACTATTAAAAATGATCAAATGTAACACCTAATGTTTTTGATTATATCTTCTCCTTTTTTTTGATGAGTTGACTGTTACAAAAATTTTGAAATAAATATGTGAGAACTTCTGAATAGTATCATATTATGCAAAGTAAAAAATACTCAGATTTATCAATATAAAATATATATTGAAGTCAGTTGTAATTTCACAAAGATTTGTTTATAATTGCTAATAATGTGTTTTGTCCACTAGATGGTATTGTTGTTACACAATGATACTTAATCCGATGTGAGCAGGGGTAGATAATCCTACCCTTAACTACAGTTTCTTTATTTGTGATTCTGAAATGTAAATACGCAGGCTTAAGGCTCGAAACCATGTGAATACAGAAAACACAAAGCAAAGTGTTTTTGTTAAATACTACTGCCCGGCAGCAGGAATGAAACAATGGTAGGAGCTGAAGATGTTCAATTAGTAATGGTAGTATTGATCGGCCGGTAGCTTGGTGTGTGTCCTGACACTGTAATGAATGGATCTATTTCTGTTCCAGGTTCCTAAAGATGATGAGCCACAGGCGGCCCCTGTCCTTTCAATAGAATCACTGTCAATCAAACAGCTTTCTCAGGTAAAACTGGAGCCTGATAGTTTCAAGGTCACTGACAATAAATCCAGATCGAGATCATATGTCATTGCATTCATGTGTGGAATCATTGGATTAGATGATGTGACCAGTGGCATTTTCATTTGACCTCTGAGATTTGACCTTTCTTGTTCTCCTTAGTATTTCCTGGGTGAGAGTAAGTTGTCCCTGCCGATGGCGTATCATCAGTCAACACTGCCTCCTCGAGACCTGGAGCAGCTACTGCGTCTATGTCTGCAAGACTCTAGCTTTCCCGCTTTTGTTGAGGATGTGGAGAAAAAGCTCAGAGAAATGGTTCAGGAATGAGGTAAAATCCTTTGTGATTCCTGTTTAATGAAAGTGACACGAGCATTGCTAAGCAGCTAAAAATAAATAATGTATATCCTGCAGTATTTACTAGAATTAATAGTAGTACACTAGTGTTTTTAAAAACACTAACTGTAGTAAATACTAAAATATAGGGATGTTACCACATTTTACTATATTAACAGTTTTCATATGCGACATTCAATAGCATTAAAGTGCAACACTTACTGCTAAATGTTGTAAATAGCAATTTCTTCTAGTTCAACCATCACACAAAGGTCAAGGGGCATTACATAGTGGGATACAGCATGTAGTGTTGTGTGCTGTAAAATGTGGGTCATCTAACTATTTCTACTGAGCATCATACCAAATACTAGTCCATGAAATAATGTTTCCGTTCATTCAGAATAACACAGAGACACTGCTTTATTTTAGGATCTTTATTCTGAAAAAGGAAATAGTTGGTTTCACATATTCTGTAATGGCTTTAGCTCCACCCACTTCCTCCCGTATATTGGTCCGTTGGTCATGGTGACACACACTGACACTCTTTATTGTTCAAAAGTTGTCATGCAACTACAGCAGTGCATTTCCAATGTGAAGCACCCATATTTTCCTGTCCCTTTAAAGCTTTAAATAACTTAAATGAAACCCACCCCACCTTACAATTGTCAGTAGGTCTATATGAATACATATTGCATAGGATTATAGCCATGCTGTACAAGAATCATCATCTCTCTAAAAAGAAACATGAAACATTAAAGTTTGTTTTAAAAAAAAAAAAAGATATATTCTTTTCCTTTTTACAGATGCTATTATATTATTGGAACACTTACAGCACCACATGTACAAGACGTCTAAATAACTCTAGAAAAGAAATGTCACACGTATCCATTTCAGTTAATACAATATCAGCTCTTTTAGATTAAATACTGTTCTGCCACTCACGACGATGTTCTCGCATTCTAGTTTAAGACAAAACATTTCCTTTACATATTGTTTTATTGAATGATAAACTGTACAAAGATCTCTATGACTTTTTAAGTTTCTTTAAAAACACACACACACACTCCTCAAGTGCACACACACACACAAAGGTTATTTTGGATGCAACGCCACAAAGTAATAAGTAACAATAGAAAAACAATTTTTAATCTTATTCGATTATGTTATTGCATGCATTCGAGACGACATGTAGATATGAAAAGGACTTAGTGCAGCAGGAGGGCATGAGAAAAGAAAGGAACGTGACGGTAACAGCCCGTGGAATAAATGTCTGTTACCTTCAGAGTGATTCCATCAGCGTCCACACACAACATCAGTCTGACAGAAGCAAACTCAAGACAGTCTGTATTGTTCATTTCTGTCTGTGTAATGCTGCTGTTGTTGCTGTTGTTTGTTGTCGTTTGCTTCATCACGTGTGGCAGGTTGATATGCGTCGCTGGAAATCGCCACCAGCTGCTCCTCTACTTGGATGAGTCCTTATGGTCAGGATATGTGGTCGGTCATCTGGAAACCAGAAACGGGGTCTTAGTGAACTTATTCATCTGAAGGGAAAGATGTGAATGTTGTTTTTTTAAAAACATTGAGCGTTGTGAATGAATGATTATTTCTGTACCTTAAGCATTCTTCAACATTGTTGGTCCGTCGGCTCAGTTTGCATTCCGGTGTCGCACGTTTTTGTCTTTGTGGTTGTTCGTTGAATTTGTTTTGCTAGAAGATAACCATCACATATAACATTTTATTTACAAAATGTATTACATTTCAAACTAAAATAAACACATTTATGTGAGTGAATTGTGATTCTTACATCGGTGCAGTAGATTCATCATCTTCATGAGATTCAGCAGGACATGCGAGAAAAAAGACAACATTTAAACATTATTCCGGCTATTTCACATCACTGGATTGTTTTTGTGGTGTATTGGCTTTAAAGATAAAAGGGAAATAAATAATTCAGTTTATGATATCTGTAAGAGAGAAGTCAATATATTTCCAGTTCGTAAGATTGACATTCAAAAATGTGTATTTCTGTCTGAATGAGATCAAGACAATGTACAATTGTTATATTCTTTTAATAAAGTTATTGCTGTTTATACAAACAGATGGAGTCTGCTTGTGTGGAGGTAATAGATTGTCATCTTATGAAGAACTATATATATTATACAATGAGCTCTTATCCTCCTCCAAAACTTAATCCTTCAGTTCTTAACAGCAAGATGCAGATGATTGAAAACGTTTAATGGCATTTACAAACTTTAACATCTGAATTAAAATAAATTAAAACTTGTGTGTGTGCATAAACAATGGCAAATGTTCAAAATTATGTTTTCTGCTTTTGTAAATCCATCAAAAATAAATTATTATTACGATTGTTCTAGTAAAATTATTATAAGTTTACAAAGGTGAACCGCCGACCCAGCTGCTGGACTTCATATCTTTTTCTATAATCTGTTCTGTGATTCCAAACCATCAGAGGTGTTAAAGACAATAGAGAAAATCTGAAATCCTGACATGAGGATTTAAGCTTTATTGTGCGTCATGACATTACATCCTCCTCTCTGATTCAGATGAAATAATCTACCTTAATCTACCCCACCCAACTCCATCAGCCCCTCTCCTGAGGAAAATCCTCCCAAACCCCTGAAGAGAACACAGCGTTCAAAGACTCTCACCGCTCTGTTTGTTATTTAGGCTTTCTGGAGACCTTTCAGTGACACTGGTGAATCCAAACAGACAGTCACATACTGTATGAGACTGTTTCGCTTTACAATGCTGAATGTGATTTCATAAAATCTGAAATAATATACTATTTCTGTGTTATTTGTTTCTAAAGCAGCTCACATTTTAGTCATTACCTGACAAAAGTAGTTTTATAGTTTAGTAACCGAGCAGAAAAATAAATAATGGGATCACTCATAATGTCAGGATAAATCTAGAATGTTACACTTTATCTGCTTCATATTTCATTTTTTAAATGCAAATATTTTTAAATATTAGGATTCTTAATTTTCTTTACCCAAATATACAATAAGGTATATGATGTAATTTAGCAGACGCTTTGGATAAAAGCGTCTGCTAAATGACTAAATGTAAATGTCACGGGATGAAGGAGAAAACAAGTTTAATCCATTATTTAATTCCACACACTTAATAAAAAAAGATCCTGTTACAGGCCCTCACGATCAATTTCAAATCTATAAAAACTTCTAATAAAGTTAGAAAGGTAAGTAATACTACTATCTGTTGTCGATTCACTGAAGGACAAGAGTTATTCAATTACCCGAATTGAACAAACAGAACTCTCAAAGATTAGCAAGATTCACTGGATTTATACACCAAAGCGTGTCTGTGTGTGTAATATCAAGACAACATAATCACAATTCAGTTCACTTCTAATATGTGACGTGTTTTAAAATAAAACAATTAGATATGTAGGAAATACAGGGTGGGATGTTGTGGGAATTGAATAAATGTGTGTTTGAGTGTATGATGTTCTGTCCTTCTGAAACAGCAGCACACTTTCTGTCTCCTAGACAAATCTTTTACCCTAATTCACTCTCTTGTCCTTTCAATCCTCTGTAAGTTTCCTTCTAAAGCAGAACACAAAAGAAGACACTTTGAAGAATGTTTACAACTTGCATTGATATCGGTAAAAAAGTTGGAAACTGAACAGCAGTGGCACCCAATATTTTTCATTTTTTGAGTAGCTTTAATTGTCATTAGGTTTCGTCTAACTTTCACAATGAAATGAGACACATATAAATGATAATTAGGATAACATATCTCCAATATACTTTAATTTTATTATTTATGCGTGAATGTTTCATTTGATAAATACTTTAAAGACAAACAATAATTTGTCATACAACAAAGCTTAAGATCATAAGAGAAGCTTTGTTTAACCAATATAAGTGTGTAGGATTCAGTGAATGTGTGGCACATTTTAAAGGGTAGCTACTGACCACCCCTGGCTCTTAGATACCCCTCTGTGCTTCTGCAAAGGTCAAATTAACATGAGGTTATGCCTGACTGCCTCTCCTAGGCACACACAAACACACACACTGAACATGTTCACCTTTATGACCTCTGTGTGTGTTTGTGTATGCGGGTGCTTGTGTGTGTTCTGGAATGATCTCTTATCCATCACATCCTAAGAGTGTGACAGAATTAAACTCGGGCCAGGTTTAGATTTGTATGACTTCGAACCCGTGTAGATGATTCTTGTTATTAAGTGTAAATGTTCTTTAAATCAATACACTACAAAATATCTTCACTGATCACGTGGACAACACAAACATTCTCTTTCTCTCGTGCATCAATTATTCATTGACCTTAAGAGCTTACAGATGTAAGGCAGCTGTGATTCTTCTGCTGGTCAAACACAGAGGTCAATATTTCCCTTTGGCTCTCATCTGACTCAAACCCTCATGAATATTCACTTGTACATCTATCCTGATGCTGTGAACGCTTCAACCTGAATACATTATTAATGGCTGCTTCAATCTTCAGAACAAACTTTCATCTGACCAACAACTAATATCAAGTCTAGTGTTCCAGTAAACAATGTAACAAATCACACATGATCTCAGATATTTCTCATTGAGAGCCATGACATTAAATACAAAGCAAATATAAACTTTTTTAAGTCTCATCTGTGTCAGGATTCTCACAAATGACATTGTAGTTTCAGAAGAGGACACAATAATATCTCAAACTGAGCTAAGACGTGAATATGAATCAGGAATTTCAACATGAACATAAAACATTTTTCATTGAATTTACTCATAGACATATTATTTACCTTTTAAATCTCCATAATCTTTATGTTATCAACCATTACACTTATTACGCATATGAGTCTTTTTTGAGAAAAATCTGAGACTGGGACACATCTAACTTAAACAAGTCTCATTAAATTTCAAAACAAACAGATCTAAGCTAACTCTTAAAAATGGACTCTAACAAACTGCAAAATCTATTCTTTACATAGACATTTTTACTGGATAAAGATTATGATCTGTGTTATTCAAATAGATATAAAGCTGCAGTGAAAACGCCCACAGAATTCTGAAGAAACACAGATCATGACACTTACCATCGAGAACCTCATCCGGCCTCTTGCGCTTCTCATAAACCACAATGATAACCACCAGAATGATGATTTCTGCCAGG
>CM065669.1:13368495-13375995 GCA_033220385.1 Triplophysa yarkandensis | reverse complement strand
AATATATTGAGAAAAAGACTTAAAGGAGAAGTTTCACATGCAGTTTCTGCAACTCTTATGTTAATCTCGATTACCTGTAGTGTAGAATCATGTTATAAATCTGAAAAGTATTTGGTTTTCTCACATTTACAGAAGACAGTTACAGCTTTACAAATGTTTCCGGATAAAGCCGAGCTCATGTGGGCAGACAGTGAGTAGTGCTCTTGACCAATCTCCTTATGAGAGATTCTTCTGTAATGTACACGCTGATGCTGTTGCTCTTCCACGCTCGGTGGGATTTTACGGATGAATGGCCAATAAATAACTCATGATCTAATGACGGTGATAGGTTGAACATTTGAAATAAACTTTCCGAAGCCTTTGGCTGTTGAACATGAAGGTTCAACATGCTTAGAAGAGTAAAGCATTACAATGCATAAAACCGTGTGATACTTCTCCTTTAAGTAAACTGGAAATAATTAATCAAATTAATGAAAATATATGCTGAAAACAGGAAAAGACATATTTACTAATGGAATAAGAAAAACAAACTTGATTCTACAGGAAAACAGCAAAATTTTTCCTGCCCCATATTGGTGTTTCTAATTTTATATTTCGTTTCTTTGCTGTATCTACTACTTTAGGATGATTTAAGATTTTAAGATTTTTTTATTGTAAAAGAAGCCATCACTTTCTTTAGATTAAGCTTTCTTTCAATTTTAGGAGACACTTTGGCAATACAAGGTGAAATAATCCTATAGTTCATAAACCACGTATCTCCATCCGAACACCTCTAAACATTCACTTCTTTAATGTGATGTGAGTGTTAGTGGAGCTGATGTTGAGTTAATGTGTTACCAGGGGGCTCTCCCATAGCAACCACACCATCACCCAGTTGGAAAAAGAAGAGTGTGGCATAATCACCCTGCCATTGGCTTGTACAGTAAATCTCCGGATATAATTCCCGCACGGGGAAAGGAGAATCGAGCCGTGAGCCGCCGGCAGCTCCAATTAGCATTCCTCACACCTTCTCCTGCAGCCCGGATAAACCTTTACTGATATTACTCACTCTATATCTCCACACACATCAGGACATCTACACTCACTTCCGTCTACAGACACCAGTAAACACCGTATATCTGTCTGATGTCTGAACTGAGATCAGTTATATCTGCTGAAGGTCATCTGAAGGACACCTGCTGAGAGGAGAGAGAAAAGTGAGAATCTGATCCTCGTGTGATAGTCTGGGATCAGAAAGACGGACAATAACTCCAGTGACAGAACAACTGTTAGGGAGGGAAAAAAATGTAAAGAGAAGTTTTAAAAAAACATCCATTAAAATTGTTAAAAAATAAAAGGAAGTTTACTATATGAGAACATTCACTAGAAATTCACACAGTCCTGTAAACAAACTATACATTCTTATTGTCAAACATCAATATGCATAGCCTGTTATATACATGTGATCATTTGAAATCAAATGTATATTAGATCAAAATTGATTCTCAGAAATGACAGAATATTAAGATTGTAAGGTCAGAATATTTAATGGCATCAGATATTTGTTGAGATCTAAAATGTCATTACTGAATCTCACACAATCAAGAAATGCAAAGAAGACACAAGGTCAAACTCTGACACATGGGCTTGTGTCTTACATTTTTCATTTTTAGATAGATAAGATCTTATCTTTAATATCATAACCCTTCCTTGTGTCTTCTTCCAAATTCCCATCCACCCTTGTTCAAGGACACAATGCACAGATAAAACACAGCAGGACATCAAAGCGCCGTTTGGCTAAACACGCTGTATGAATCACCGGGCTTTGAAGCAACGCGCAAAACAAAAATGATCCAGAGCAAATAATATCCATATGGAATGTGAAACAAACACGAGAAGCAAAACAGGAAGTACAGAACAGGCAGGATGGGGGGTAAGACAGAGACTTTTTTGAGAATCTGGGTTTGTGATCATCCACAACAAGAGTCATCAGGACAGACTAAATAACTCTTAAATCCTCAAAAATAAACTAAAACTATAAACACAACAAATAATACAAATCACAAACAACAACTTTCTATATTTAAACACAAAAAACAAGACAACACAATTTCACATGTATTCATAAAGATCCGTATGAAAGTGTGTTTTGTATACGTATGTTTTTGGATGCATAATATGAAATATAAACTCTTTTATTTACCGTAGGGATGACATAACCTAATTCTCATTTAAGACTTAGACAGATATGTTTTTCCGACATTATTTCATGACTAAATATTCTAAATGTTAGAATACAAATATTATTCTTAACGATTATTAGTGATCTTAAAACGATCACAAATGTCAAATGCACAAAATGCATCAAGTTTGTCAAATAAATGTGATACCTTTCAATATGTTGGAATATACGGAATACATAATCGAAATGTAATTAATAGAATATGTATACACTACAGTAGATCATATATAAAGGGTTTAGATTTCATATGATACCAAATCATTGATATTGTACTTTTCAGTGTTTTTACAAAGCTACAGAAGCACACGTCACATATGAACACACATGATCATTATAAGCTCATGCAGGAACCTTTATATACAGTGATGGATAAAGAGTTTTGTTCAGGGGGAGATTCTGTGGTCTACAGTTACTACAGTACATACAGTAGATCCACTCACTCTGAAGGACGGATATGGTGGCTTGTGTTCGGATCCAGGTGATGGACGGGTTTTGGCGAAGGTCATTGCGTCTCGGGTCGTTGCTGGCCCGGCACTCGTACACTCCGGCATCCTCCAGTGTGAGGCGAGAGATGGCCAGCACGCTGACGCCGTTGGCACCGTACGCCGTGTTGATGGACACCCGTCGCTTGCGAGCGCCGTCCCACAGCTGCTTAAAGGAATCCGCTCTGTTAATATCGGCGTACCACCACTGGATCTCCGGCACCGGGTTCCCCACCACATCACAGTACAGCTCAAAGGCGTCTCCAGTGAGTTTTGTCTCTGACATTGGCGACTTCACAAACCCGGCTGGAGAGGAGAAGGGTTGAAAGCGATGGAGGAAGAGTATAGAAAAACAGGGGTAAATCCACGAGAAAATCAAAGTGTGAGTCAAATGCAAATCAAAACAAACAAGGCCAGAAATCAAAAACCAATGGCAAAACTGTAAGTAGAATAAAAGATCATCAAATATGTATGTACGTGTTCGATATCATCTCACAGAATGTTGAAATTTGTGGAATTCCCAGAACAAAAAATATAAAAACTCTTCAATTTATGTCTTTCTATGAAGAAACATAATCATGCTCTCATCACATTTCAGCAGTAAATGTGTTGATAAATGATCAAGCCCAGGATAAGAACACATAAAGAAATACATTAGGTGTTGTTTGGAGCGTTGCATTATGCTGCACGGTGACAGGACAATTTACAACATTCTACACAAACACCTCCGGCGTCCTTATTCCCTGTCTGCAGTCCGCTGGTTCTGTGTAGAATGGAGAAAGAAATACTGAAGGTTTAACTTTTTCATCTCTGTCTGTTCCAGCCTCTGAAGGTGTACATTTTGTGCTCTTGAGCAAAGATTCTTGCAAAAATCCAGACAGTAATCATATTAGTAATATCATCTCTTCATCTGTTCCTGTTTCCCAGAATAAACTGGAGATGTGTTTATAGTGAGAATATCAGGATGTAAATTCAGGCAAAAAAGAGAGAGAGAGAGAGAGAGAGAGAGAGAGAGAGAGAGAGAGAGAGAGAGAGAGAGAGAGAGAGAGAGAGAGAGAGAGAGAGTGTGTGTGTGTGTGTGTGAGTGTCATGAACTTAATAACTGAATCAGTGTGTGTCGTATGTGTATGTCACGTGTGTGATGGGCTGTCAGAAGTGACTCATGCACAGGTGGTGTTCACACAAACACGTAACCTCAGTCACACATCAATCTGTCTGACATGATTTTACACACTTCAGTTGTTTGAATCCTGATCTCACAATGACATACACAATTTCATACAAAAACCATACACAATTTTTGCACAAGAGACGACAAAACATGTCACCTAAATAAATTTTTATATTTGCTCTTATGAGGAAGTTTATGAGACATAAATCAGTGGTGGCGATAGCAACGCCAAGGTCAAGAGTTTGACCCAGAGATTGCACATACTCAATTGTACAATGCAATTTAAGTGGCTTTAGATAAAGAATATGGCAAGAATGTAAACGTTTAATATGTATGACTTATAAGAAGAACATATAAAGATCTGTGTGCTCTGTTTATAAACATGATGACATCTCTTCTGAATCCAGAGGAGACAGATGTGAGATCATCATAGTCTTTCTTCTGCAACACATAAGACTTCCGTTAATCTAAAGACCAAAACAATTCATCTCAGTCCTGCTGTTCAGATATGAAACAAATTCAGCTTAATCCACTGGCTCCAGGTCAGCTTTAATTTATCAGACACTAAAAGGTATGAGTAACTATAGTTAAAATCTTTAAATATATAAGAAACAACAATCCACAACTACTCTGCATACACACATAGTAATAACCTTTAGGATTAATGACAATGTCTCAGTAATTTCTACTAGACATCAATAAGATTAAATGTTAAACAATTGGTGAGTCTCATCTGTGTCTCAAATATTTCTCTTATGAAATAGTCAGAAAGTCTTTGGAAGAGATTTGGCAGAGATCTCAACAATGTCTCATCTGAGCTTAGATTTGCCAAGTATGTAATCAAAAGTCTGTTTTATAATAATCTCAATATTAACTCAAATATTTCTCATCATATTTATACAAATCCATATCATACACATATTTCACAATTACACCCTTATTTCATTTATGATTAGGAGAAACATCTGAGACTAAAGATGATACTTAAATAAGACACAACGTAGAAGTCCATCAAATCTCCGAGCGATAACATTCTCCTGTGACATGGCAACACATATTTCAGTAGTTTCACTCACAGACACACAGTCTGAAGGGAGCAAAGCTTCAGTGTGTGTGCGTCTGTGTGTGTGCATGTGTGTGAAGCTATGAAAAGAAACAATTTTCACTTTGCTCGAAATCCCTGCCCGAGGCTCGATCATGTGAAGCGTAATTATATTCTCTTGGAATAAAGACATCTGTGTCTGGAGTTTTCACCCACCCGACTGAACAGATTGAGCTTCACACCTTCTGTACTGACGCTAGATTCTCCACAAGACACTGCAGGAACTCAAACATCTGGCTCATGTGTGCTGATCGGAGATCAGATACGGCCATTCACACCAGCGGAACTGATTCTGAGTGCCTTTACACTGTGTCAGTGGGGAAACTGAGAGCCAATCGTATGTGAGGATAATTCAATCTTAAACTGACTTAGAGGTCAAAGAGCTCAATATCACAACACCACAGAGGTATTTAAAAAACACTTTTGCTGAAAATGAAATTTCTGTCATTACCAATTCACCCTTATGTCATGACCTTCTGCAGAACAGAAAACCAGATATTTAGAAGAATGTTAACGACCAAACAACAGTGAATCCCATTATATTCCATTCCTCAATATCTTCTTTGTGTTCAGAAAAAAATTGTCATACAGGTTCAATATGAAATGATGATGACAAATTTCATTTTAAGCCAAACTGTCCTTTAAATATGTTCCGCTCGCTTAAGAAAGAGTTGAGGTTTGCATGGGAATGAATAAATCAGAACAGAATCAAGTCTACCTGGTAATAAAAGACTAAAATCAGCTGCTGGTTTTAACAAAGAGCTTCAGCAGAACAGATAAAGCTGTAAAATATAAGCAGTCTAAAGATACATTCACACAAACCAGAAGAACATCTGAAGTCACTAAAGTTTGTCTAACCCTACAGGACACATGCACATATTATGTCCATCGTAAAGTCTGACATGATCAAGCGGTTAATACAATTATTTTAGAATCACTTCATCACGTGTGTTTTAGTTTTATGACCAACTGCAGTATGATGTTGTGAAAATGTTGCCTGTTTAATAACATGTTGAGTTTCTTTATTAAGCTGGATGTATTCACAGATCCTGCAGGTGTAACAGGAATTCACACTTCGTCTCATCCAACAGTTCTGTCCTGATCCCAGCTCCTTCACCTTTTGTAGATATCATATCAAATTCACATCACATTCACATCCTTTTGTATTATGTGTGGTTTCAATAGCAAATTAATACATATTTTTAATGAGCGTTTGAAGAAAATTCTTTACATAAAAACAAAAACTGTTATGCAAACCTAGATGAGATCATCACAAGTGGCCCACTTTCACAGGTAGTTGACCATGCACCAACATTATGCCAGTGGCATTGCTACTCCTCTTATTTATTTTGACTATATCTTTAAATTCTATGACAGTGATGTCATAGAAGAACCATTTTTGGTTCCAGGAGTAGTCGTTCGTTCAAAGGTTCTTTAAAAATAATTGATTTGTTATCTTAATAATCCAAAGAAGCTTTTATTACCACCGAAAACATTTAGCAGATTATTTATATTTTATGGAACCATTTAGACAAATCGCATCTTCCATGGCATCATGAAGCACATTTTTACTCAGCAATTGGGAAATGATTAATATATTCTGTCATTGTTTACTCATCTTCATGTCGGTCAGATCAATTATACAAACCATCTGTTCGTAGATGTGGTTCAGGGTCTTTAAAAAACTAGTGTCTTGGCACAAGCCAAATGTAAATATAATGATTATTTAGTTCACACTGTTGGATATAAGCAAAGAGTAACCAGAACACATCTTTAAGTTTTATTTAACAGCATTATATAAGAAAAAAGATGAAACTGGTCTCAACACATCTGTGGTTCAAAAAACCTTCCGCAAAGCAATGGATTATCATTAACTCACACAAAACTTCGGATGGACGGAGGAATACAACACACAGGTTGTGAATCTAGACTTATTTTATATGCTTTTATATCACTATAACTTAACATTTCCACAAAGACAAGACAGCATGAAAATGAATAACCGATCACAGAAATCTTTTACCTTTTAAATAAATTAAAGCAGGAATATTTCAGTAGTCGTGTGCATTTTTTCTCTTGAGTTTGGTTTTCTGCTGTGAATTGTTTATGAGATCATATTAGACATGCTTGACACACACATTCACACCACAAACAATCTTCTAACAAACACAAAAGTGATGAGAATAGCTCCAGTGCATGAAGTGTTAATGGATGTCTTCAGTTCTGTGCTCTTTGTGTCTGTTCTAATAATAGAAACATGCAGCAGAATGAGACACAGTCATCTACAGTCCCGCACATATCTGTTGCTGTTCATGCACGACACTATAACACACTATACTGTATATACAATATCAGACAAAAAATAAATCTTTAACATCTACTGTAATTGCATTAAGCCACACACTGCAGATTTGAGTTCTGAGAATTATAATCATATGATTTAAAGCTCATTATTCAATCCTGCAATGTAAATGATGGGAACCTATATGTAAATCTCTTGAATGAAGCGTGCGCTTTAAGCGGC
>CM065669.1:13278495-13365995 GCA_033220385.1 Triplophysa yarkandensis | reverse complement strand
GGGATGCTGGTGCTGATGCTGCAGCTGGCGCGCGCTGGAGGAGGAGGATGCTGAGGATGCTGGGGATGCTGGGGGCGCTCAGGGATGCTGATGCTGCTGATGCTGATGATGCTGCTGATGGGCCATCGGAGTGTCCGTCATCGCGGAGAACCTTCAGCTGTCAGTGCGCGCGCACTCCTTCAAGTGCATCATCAGCTGTGCGCGCTCCCGCGGCTGGGGTCTCGCGCGCGTCAGCACTGCGTCCACATAACGCAAGGCAGCTTAAACTCACAAATCATGAGAGATGTTGCTGCTTTTGCACGAGAGTCGTTTTATAGATGCTTTTGCGAATTCGAGTTTCAATTTTTTTATTTATAATGATTAGTTAAAGTTTACAAATAATGCAATTGTTAAGTGCATTCATCATTGCGTTTAAGTGATAATAATGTGCCAGAATAAGGAAACCATATAATGCTGATGTGCTATTAATTAACTGATTTATGAGTAATCTAATTAATTGAGATTAACTCAATATCTGTTTATGTTCACCATGCGCCACCTGGAGGACAAGACAAGAATTACAAAACTCCAGCACAATCATAATTATTCATAAATTATTCTTGCTCTATTCTAGAATAAACTTAAATATTTCTATATGAAATAAATATTAAAATGAGAATTAATCTGTTTAAATATAAACAATATTTTATTAACATCTGACATCATGTTTTATTCAAACATTTGTAAGATAGAATTGTGCCAATTTAGTCGTTTTAAAAATAACAACATATTACTAATATAATAATATGAATAATATTATATTAATATTAAAATATATAACACAAGTTCAAGACAGAAGTGCTCACTTACTGTACATTATAACGACTTTATTACATTTATTACAGAAGATTCAATAAACTGAATAAATAGAGAAATAAATAGGCTTTAAGACTGTGTAAATATATAAACTCGGCCAACGTGTTTTAATTTCTACATCAATGCATATTTATGAATCAGATTAATGAAGTGACTTTATAATGAATGACATCCAAGTTTCCCTCAAAAGAAACATTTAAATCAAAGCCACGCCTCCATCCAGCGGTGAGCCAATCACGAGCCGGAGCGAGGTCCCGGACGACACACCCATCTTCCTGCAGAGCCAATGAGAACGCGGAGGCGACTCGGGGCGCGGTGAGCAATTCCACGCGCATCAGCGCACACGTGCACATGTTTTGGGGGATCGTCACGGGCTGTGCGTGACCCGCAGGTGTTTATGGGATTATGGGAAGCAGACAGCAATGGCTCAAGCGACTGAAGAATGAGCTGAGCGACAGTCCACTCGTGTCCAACGTGGCGTTCGGATTCATCCTCATGGGTCTGGAGAAGTTGGTGGAGCTGGAGTTCGAGTGTCCCTGTGACCCGGTGTGGAACGGACTCTTCTCGTCGGCTTTCTTCATCGTCCCGGCGGTCATGGCTCTGGCCATGATGATGATCGTGCAGGGCTACAGGAGGTCCGTGTCTCTGTCCGGACTCGTCCCCGCGGTGCTCTGGTTGACTCTGCTCTTTCTGGACGGGCAGTATTTCGCGTGTGCGATGACGGAGTGGGGGGGCAGGTACGTGATCGTGGAGCGAGCCGCGCCGCAGAAGTGGTGCGAGCCCACGCGCGAGGAGCGAGACTCTCCTGGAGATCTCATGCTGCGCTCACAGCGGCTGTTCGTCGAGTCTCAGGTGAGATCATCATGACTGTTCGGTCTCGAAGGTTTCTCTTAAAATGTACTAATTGTGTTTCAACACGCACACACACACGCTCACTGACACACACACACACACACAAACACACACACACACACACACACACACACTCTCTCTCTCTTACTGACACACACACACACACACTCTCTCTCTCTCTCTCTCTTACTGTCACACACACACGCACACACACTCTCTCACTGACACACACGCACACACACACACACACACGCACACACACTCTCTCACTGACACACACGCACACACACTCTCTCACTGACGCACACACACTCTCTCACTAACACACACGCACACAAACTCACAGACTGACACACGCACGCACGCACACACACACACACACACTTTTATATACGCACACAAACTCACAGACTGACACACACACGCACGCACACACACACACACACACACACACACACACACACACACACACACACACACACACACACACACACACACACACACACTTTTATATACGCACACAAACTCACAGACTGACACACACACGCACACACACACACACACACACACACACTTTTATATACGCACACAAACTCACAGACTGACACACTCTCTCTCTCTCTCACACACAAACACACACACACACACACACACACACACACACACACACACACACACACCACACACTTTTATATTTTGATAAATGCCTGATGATGAGGTCAGTCGCATTAGACTTTATCTGTATAAGTATAAATTATACACATATCGGTTTTAATCTTATTTCATATTTGGCTTCCTACTAAAAAAAGTTTCTTTCAAACTGAAGAAAATACAAAACGTGTTTCTGTGAACAAAACTTCTTCCAGACGGAAAAGTCAAGTCTCTGTTAAAACCCTTCTGGATAATACTGATCTTTCAGTTTTGCTCCTTACAAAACCTATGAGATGTTTGGAAATACCAATATGAAGACTTTCTAAAAATGTACCTAAACTTTTCACTCACACTTTCTTACTGAAATCTTATTTATAAAGAGAAAGTGATGTGACATACATGCATGTATGGTGACCCATACTCATCCAGAGTGCACACACACAGGAGTGAACACACACACACATTAGTGAACACACACATACCGTAAACACACACACGAAGCAGTGGGCAGACATTTATGCCGCTGCGCCCGGGGAGAAGTTGGGGATTCAGGCTTGCTCAAGGGCACCTAAGTCCTGGTATTGCCAGCCCCAGACTTGAACCCACAACCCTAGGGTTCGGAGTCAAACTCTCTAACCATTAGGCCATGACTTCCCCCTTGGTAAATTTTTTAATCAGCAATTTTTGTGAATTCGTAATTCTAAAAGTGAATTAAATCAAACTTAGGGGCAGTCGTGGCTTTGTGCTTCGAGTCTTACACTTGTGATCCGAAGGTTTCTGGTTCGAGACTCATATATTTTGATTTTTAGGCACTTTTCCCTTGTTATCAGGTGATCGGGATAGTTCTGCTGATTTTCATCTGTTTTGGACTGGTGGTGTATGTCATCCATGAGAGCTGTCAGCAAGAACTGGAAACTCCAGATCTGAATGTGGCGGAGATGAGTCTGTACAGCACCAGCTGATACCAGCGGCCTTCTAAATTATATCATAACATCACAAATACTAACAGATAACTCAAACCTCATTTTAACTAATTTTATAATATAATTTTCAGTGAAAGTCATGTAATATCCTATACGTTACTATGAAACTAGTGTTTAGGAAATGTTTACTAACCCTGTTTCCAAATGTTAAGATAACCTGGCAAACTGACGGCTTTAACCAGAAGATTTAAGCACCTTAAAGGAACAGTTCACACAAAATTAAAAAACCTGTCATATACTCAGCTTTGAGTTGTTCCAGATCTGTATTTTTTTGATATTCTAAAATAATGTAGAACAGAATACATTTTTAGATTATTTTTTAACATTATTTTGTGTTCAAATTTATCTGTAGTTGTAAGTGTGGTCAAAGAACTGTTTGATTACAAGCATTCTTCCAAATATCTTACTGTGTTAAACTAAACAAAGAAATTCATACAGGTTTGGAACGACTTGGGTGAGAACGTAACGTTAATGCTAAAATTACAGAAAACAAGACCCTTCAGGGGTTTAACAACAATACAAGCTTCACCTTTTTGTTGTTTTATATTGTTTTACCCTATACATTATCATTGTGTGTGCATTACTGATGGACACAGGTTCATGAACATTACAGTGAATGTAAAGAATTGAACATAATGACAATCACAAGAAACCAAGATTGGATAAGTAAACCTAAACAAATAATGAGGATTCACCATAATTGTGTTATGTCATTAAACCAAAAACTATCGATGAATATTATTTTTTATACTACACAAGGCATTAAAAAGATGCTTAAGAATTAAGTTTGATTAACTACTGATGTACCAGTTTATGTTATTATTGCATTCGGCTGGTGTCCCAGATTTAAACATCTTCAACGTTTAATAAAAATATATGCAATTAAGTTTTATAAATGTTTCATCAAAACATATTTATACAAAGATCATAAAGTTAAAAAAAAACATACTGCTCACATTCAACGCAGCTGACATTAAGGAAATACTGTAGTATACGTTAGTATAACTATGGTAAACTGTACTGTAGTCAGAGCCGATCAGCGCTATACGCTCACTACGCAAGCTGCGTACGGCCCCGCAAATGACTCAAGGCCCCGCCTCCTCCTCGTGTCATAGCGCGTCACGTCACCGTCAATTAATGTTTACAACATCCATGACAAAATGAAGCGAAACTCCTTCCGGTCACGAAAAGAGGAAGAAACCATGAAAGTGAACTGCGGGAACAACAATCAGGTAAACTTGTCTTCTCTCCTCTCTAAGTTTGAGGTCAGCAAAGTAAAGTTTATGTGCATTTCTGGGAAGGCAGGCAGTGCATCTCACGCGTCACTTTGTGCCTGACAAAAGTGAGAGTAAAATACAAATATTTATTACGTTTGTTTTTGATAAACGACAAAGAGCAACGGTGTTTGTTTACTGCAGCTCGGAGAAGATAACCGCGTCACGTGTGTTATCATGCGCTCATATGCGCGTGCACGAAATGACAGACTGTACAATATATGGGCGTGAATCATGGCACTCCTCATCAAAAGTGCACATTATACATTATACTTTTAAAACAAGACACTGATTATCTAGTGTCAGTCAATGTGTAGTTAAAAACTCTATAGGCCTACAACTGCACTCCACTAATTATGCAAAATGGAAATCAATGTATTGATAATTTGACAGTGATTGACTTGATTTATAGGCTATATTGCATTTAAAATGTTGATTAGCTGGACATACTGGTCAACATGTGGATGCACATCCCTCAGTTAATAATAACCATAAATCAAGAATCGCTTCACCATATATATTACAAAAATAAAAAAAACCTTTAACATGCTATGGCAAGCCATTTTAGCTTTTATTCATTCACAGTTTATGCAGTTTTGATATCAAGCATACATTTTTTTTGATATTTGCAATGTGAATTCTTGATTATTTTAACTAATAGTTAGTCAATAATAGCTAATACTAATAATATTAATACTAATAGCTAATAGTAATACTTAGTTACATTTTTATCTATCAATGTCTATTTTTGATATCAGGAATTACATGTTAACTTGTACAAAAGTTCATTCTTGATATCATTGATTAGGATTTTAATTCAAACATTCAAATGTTTACGCATTTGTAACATGTAACGAGTAACATGTAAGATTGTGTAAATGACTGTTTAACTAACTATGTGATATTCTTCTCAGTTTCTTCTAGACGGTCAAAATAGACTGGTGTTGCCCATACTGATGCCGAACATGCCCAGGCTGTAAAGAGAACCTAAGTTAATCCCAAAAGCCAAAGCTCAGAGTTATAATTTATTATTTTCTTCTTATCTATGTTTACGTTAATATTCACTTACTTAATACTATTCACTTGTAATCTTAATATTCTATAAGAAATTCAACTCTATTCAATAAATATTGTTTGTTTGAACCTCATTCTGTTCTATATTGTTGTTCTATATTGTCGACTGTTTTGTTTAAAGGAGGGAGGATTGTGTTGGGATCACTGAAGTGTCAGGTGTGACTGTGTGGCAATGGCAAATGGTTTACATAGCTCACGGCGTCACGGGTTCAGTAAGAGAGCCCCTTAGCAGAATTTTGCTTAGGGCCCCAGGGAGGTCAGGATCGGCACTGACTGTAGTATGTCTTAGAAATAACACATTTATGTAGTATTACATTAATAAAATTAAGAATTCTTCCAAATTTAAATATTTTTTATAGTAAAATATTGAATATTTTATACTACAATACAAATATGATAATTCAGTTAAAAACACATTAGTATCAGTTTACTAAAGCAAATCGAAAAATATACTACAGTATTTGAAATAAAAAAAAACTTTGGTCAAATAGGAAAAACTAAATATCAAATGACCAGAAAAAGTGTCACCCTTAATCCCGTTTGTTTTTTCTCCTGACACACCTGCAGCATAAACATCTTATAATATTAAACATGACAAACCCTGTCAATAACACAACACACATTAAGAAAGCTATGACATCTACACAATAATATGAATACCAGGGCATTTTATATGCATCAGTACGCAGGTGAGCTGCGCCTTTGTGTCTCATCACAAACTCTATCCAGAAGATGGCGCTCTCCAGTGGTTTTAATGGTGTGTCTCTATGAAGACGGGAGAGTTCCTGCATGTTCCTCCTGTAGGACGGATCATGAAGAACCTCATGTAAAGCCTCTTTAAATGAATGTTTGTCTATGGTGGCAATGTCCATTACTTTGGCCACTCCTCTAAATCTCATTTTAGAAAGATTATCATCCTGATCGAACACCAGCGGTAAGCCCACGATCGGAACGCCGTGGTAAATGGCTTCAAAAATACCATGAGTACCACCATGAGAGACAAAAACTCGAGTCTTGGGATGTCCCAAGAGGTCGTTCTGTGGGAACCACTTCACCAATAATGTGTTGTTGGCTTGAGTAGACGGCCGTTCTCCCGTGTATCTCAAAATCACTTTCTGAGGAAGTTCTGCAAAAGCGGCTGCTATCTCTTCGGCTATATCGAGCGGAAGCTGGCCAACGAGTGTTCCTAAGGACATTATGATAACTCCATCCTCTCCAGAACTCTGTATGAAATCCTCCAGATCACCTGGAAGAGGTCTGGCAGGCTTGCACTGGAAACCACCGATATAAATAATGTTAGGCATGGTCGGACGTGGAAACTCAAACACAAAGTCAACTCTCATCAACCAAATATCAGCCGCTTGAAATAATTCAAAATAATCTAAATCGGGGTGAAAATAGCGGGCGCACAGAGCTCTGTAATGAGGACCTACGGTACGCTTGTACAGAAAAAGCCGAATGGTGTAGAAAAGCATGTTATATGTCCTCTGAAAGAAGGTCATGCGATCAGTCAGCTGAGACAGAGGGAAGGGAACGTATGACAGTGGGGAGGGAGCGATTCCAAAATGTGCTTCTCCGTGGATCGTCCAGCGTACATTAAAGACCAGAGGAAGATGAAGATAGTGAGCGAGCACAACGCCTCCTCCGTTGGCTGGGTCGGTCAACATCACATCATATTCTGTATCCTTGAGACGGTTTATCAGCACATGATCTTTCTCGATGATGTACATCAACATTTCACAGATCTTCTGGTGCATTTCAGAGAACTTGTCTTTAAGAGACATATCCAGTTTGAATCTGGTCCACGCCGACTGACCCTGTCTTCTGATCTGGAGTTGTTTAGAAATGAAAGTGCTGTAGAATTCATCATCTCCACCCAGTAAAACAGGAACGGTTATAGAGACGTAGTGAGGCGAATCCTCAGCGATGTACCAGCTGTCCAGGGCTCGTAACACTGTGATGTGATGACCTCTGGAATGAAGCTCCTGAATCAAAACATTCATATTAATCCAGTGACTTCCTTCATGAGGGAACACAAGGATTTTCCCACAATGCACTGGGACGAGAGTAAGAAACACGTTCAAGACAACAAAAAGAAAATCCATAGTTATGTAAGGCGTAATTAGATCTTTCTGAAACAAAAAAGGAAAACATTTTATGTATCACTTACGCGTTCTTGAGAAATAAAATACCATCTTGACATTACAAACCTATATAACTTTCTGTGCGGAACACAAAAGAAGATATTTTAAAGGATGTTGGTAACTGGCACTATTTGTTTCGTGTTCATCGTATTCATGAATGGTTGGTGCTGCAGTTCAGTTACAACTTTCTTCGAAATATCTTCTGTGGTTCTGTGAAAGGAAGAAAGCCAGAGTATGAAATGATAGAATTAGCATTTAAAAGTGTCACTTTAATGTAAAAAGGAAGTTTCTAAAAAATGCATACTAAAACAAATGTCAATATAACAACACAAATATTAAAACCATACACAAATCCCTGTATGAGATTATGAACATAAACACAATGAATAACAAAACAACAATTAGGACCAAATATAAGAAACAGGTCCAGAACAAATAAATCCCTGCACATTATAACTAAACACTTTATTATAATAAAGAATCTGCATAAACAGCTGATATAAACATTACACATTAAAACAACACGACTCATTAATAATAAACACTGAATCAAACACCATGGCAGATTATTAACCTCAAGAATGCACAAAGTGAAAGTAATAATCTGCTTATAAGTGTAAAATCTGTTAATAAAGTAAATATATGACAACATAAACATTTACCTGTTGACACTAAAACACTAACTGCTCTGTTTCGGTTGGCGCGGTGACGCAACAGTCACGCGCGTAACTGTCCGACCAATGCGCTGAAGTTTCCTGTGCCGACGTCATGAATATTCATGAGGTGAGTATGACGTGCGCGGCGCCCTCTGGCGGCTCCTACAGGTGTGACAGACGTCATCACGATGGTCAGGTGGGGAATCTGCAGCGCTGGAAAGATCAGTCATGACTTCACAGTCGCACTGAAAACCCTCTCACCTGAACATCATCAGGTAAACATTTATTATACACTCTCTAATAAATAAACTTCTGCCGGAGAAAAGTTTGGAAAAGTTGATGTTATGGTGTTAAACATAACAGTGTGTCAAGTTCAGAGTTTAACTTGTTCGTTGAGCTCAGTCTGAAACATATAAAATTATTTAAATATAAAATATATTTATATGTGTGTGTGTGTGTGTGTGTGTTCACTTTGACCTGTATCCAAAGTGCAGAATACAGTTCACATGCACGCGCTTTTGAAACTCATACGTCATCGTACACTGATAGACACGTGACGTTCGGTGTTTTACACGTGTGTTTGGTGAAATTTAGAAAAAGCACAAATCAGGAAGTTTTACTGAACACGTGATCTGTTCCGGAAATAAATTCACCCGCTTTAACGAATCCACGCAATTTTATTATTTTTTTATAATCTGAATATATAAGGAAATAATGCTGATGAATGTTTATTAACGTTATTATATTATATTATATATTATATTATATTATATTATATTAAATGAACGGCAGGTGGTTGCCGTGGCCGCGCGGGACCCGAAGCGCGCTCAGGAGTTTGCGCGTGCACATGATATCCGGCGCGCGCACGAGAGCTATGAAGCTCTGGCGAAAGATCCAGAGATAGGTGAGATGGAAACTGATCCCAGAACAGCACACACTCTTAACACTTACAACTAAAGAGTGGACAGTAGTGTAGTTGCACTTTATTTCATTTATTCTAAATATAATCTTTTTATTATAATTTAATTACAAATTATCTTTTTGTGTCATGCTGGACAGTTTAAAAAAAATATATTTTCTTATTTAGAACCACAAGTGTCACATTGCAGAGTTTATCTTGTAAATAAAATATTTGTTCATTATATATATCATATAATATCATTATCTTAAGAATCTTCTCTAAATTCTGAGAATATATTTTACAATCTATATTTATGATATTGTGATATATTTTTAAATGGATGACCTTGAAACAAGTTTTTTTAAACATTTTCACAGATGATTTAAGTTTTACAGAATGACGTACACACGTGTAAAACAATGTAATGAGATTTATTGATTCTATAAGAAGTGTTCTGACACATGTTATGGTGCTGATGATGTAATGATGCTCTTCACAGATGTGGTGTATGTGGGTGCCATTCATCCCCATCATCTGCCTTTGAGTGTGTTATTCATGAACGCAGGGAAGAACATCTTGTGTGAGAAACCTCTGGCCATGAATCTGACGGAAGTTCAGGAGCTGATCGCCACAGCGAAGCGGAATAATGTCTTCCTTATGGAGGTTTGATAAGTTGTCGAGAGAGTCCAGCCCAAAATCTTAGATATGTTCTGCTCACTCTCTTTAACATCTGCATGTTTTGTTCTTCTGCAGGCAGTTTGGACTCGATTCTTCCCAGCTTCACTGGAGATCAGTCGGCTGCTGTCTCAGAGCGCGGTCGGGGAGGTGAAGATCGTGCGTGCAGACTTTGGTGTAACCATCAAGGATACGGCTCGCTCGGTGAAGAAAGAGCTGGGCGGTGGAGCCCTGCTTGACATCGGCATCTATTGCCTGCAGTTTGTGTTGATGGTGTTCAACGGAGAGAAACCCCAGAGTATTCAAGCAACTGGAGTGTGTTTAGAGTCAGGTACTGCCACAGAGATGTAGATTTATTGTGAATCTATGAAGTTTTAAACCTGAACAGAGAGTTTGTAATGAGGATATATTTCAGGTGTAGATGAAGGAATGATTGTCACTCTGAAGTTCTCTGGAAACAGAATGGCCGTGTGCATTTGCACAATCGCTGCAGATCTTCAGAATGATGCAGTTATTACCGGCACTAAAGGAACCATCAAGGTGACGGATGTCTTTACATTATGGTCTGTTTTGTCTACGGCTGCTGTGTTTATTGAATCTTTCCATTAGCGTTAAAGCGTTTAAGAATTACTGTCTCCCCAACCCCATTTTGGACACAAACCATCTCCTCTGAACATCTGTGATGTAAATATTTAAAGATATTTCAGGCCTATCTGACTAACACACACAGCTGTACAAGTCAAATTACTTTTTCTTAATCCTTCGGATCTAAACATTTATTAGATTGTTTACAATAATGTCATGATTTATAAATGTAAACAGGTGATGTTTTATTAGATAAACATGACACTTAAAAACATGTTGTTGTTTTGAATCAGATTCCAGCTCATATGTGGTGTCCGACTTCTCTGATGGTGAACGGAGTAGAGTCTCAGTATCCCGTTCCTGAACCCTCTCTGCCTCTGAACTTCATCAACAGCACAGGCATGTGTTACGAGGCTGAGGAGGTCCGACAGTGTTTACTCAAAGGTACAAACCTCCAGAATATTAGTCTTGATTGAGCAGTGTTAAGATGGATTATGTGACATGGTCTGAAACTGCAGTTCAACTTCTTTTGCCTAGTTTAATCTCTTTGTGCTGCTGATGAAAATGTTTTGATGTTTATCTGCAACTTTATGATCAACCACAAGAGGGTATAAGAGTACAAGACTGAACCATTCAAAGACTCTTAACTTGCATGCATGCATATTAGCATTATTATATGGTATGAAGAAAATTTGACCCCAAAATTAAAAGAATAAGACAGGCTACATACTGTAAAAGGCCCAATTTGTCATAAAATATCAACTATATTTACATATCATGTACAATGAACTGTTAATATGTTATGTTAACTATAAGCATAAAACATAAAAACACAACGTATCGAAAGTAGAGCAAATAATAATAACTCATTCTCTTTTATGATGATCATAAGTATTTTTGTCTGTTTAATTTTGGAATAAAAGGTTATGATTTTCACAACCCATTTGCTGGGATTTAGATTTCCAGATGATTTAATTCAGTCCAGATTTGTTCATTGTGTTTTGTAAATCTGCTTCAGGTTTAAAGGAGAGCTCACGCATGTCTCACGCAGACTCTGTTCTGCTGGCTGAGATCATGGATGAAGCCAGGAGGCAGGTGGGCGTGGTCTACAGTCAGGACAACCAATGAGCTTTCACTTGTACTGTCACCCATACACGTCCTAATGTGACAAGAATGGTTTGCCATGCTTTAGAGATATCAGATGTGTTTCTAGTGTATCTTCTTTTTAAGTCCTTGATAAACATCTCACCTCCAGGACCACATCGTTTGATTAATGAGTTAAAGAACCATCTTTATATTACTAACACATCATCCCCCTGTGTAGCTTAAACTTCACTCTGTTTGTATAACAGTGCCAAATAAATGCATCACATAAATCTGACTTTTTCCTCACTTTTATATTTGAAAAGTATAAGCAACAGAACTATGAAAACTGTATGTTACACCTCTCTCTGCATTCACACAATTCTTTTATAGTCCTTATTTTTCAGCAATATTTATTAATAAAACATTTAATTTTACAGACCTGAGACTCAAGTTCAAAGCACTAACATAAAATTGAGTCTCAAGTTCAAAGCACTAACATAAAATTAAGATATTTTATTGAGATTATAACAAAGCCAAATTTAGGTCACAGTATCTCCCCTAGTAGTCCTTTGTCATACTATGGGAGTTAAGGGTATCACAGAATGACTCTGATATACACCTAATTGAAATATCTTAATTTGTGTTCAGTGCAACAAAGAAAGAAATGGATGGTTAGCAATTAGCAGATTGTTGATTTGGTTTAATCATTCCCTTAATGTTTTAGAAATTTAGTGAGAAAAGTACAAGAATTTCCACTGATTTAGAATATCTGCAAAGTCACAACTAGGAGGAAATTCATATTTAGTTATGTTAAACCTGAATGATTTAATGTAAAAGAATAGAAGTGCAGTCAGGGTAAGTGCTTGACTCCTTTATTAATTGAATAATACATCACTTCAGAATGATACTATAGTTACTCTTAGATATATGATAACATCTTGATCCCTAGCAACACATAGCAGGAAGACCTACACACACACAACATGAATTCATAACACACTCAACACACAAGCATACTGGAGCAATGACGGGAGGAATGGGAGCGTTTCTGCAGCATCAACATTACCCTCACTTCTAATTTTCCTACTTTGATCTTTATACTTCAACACAAATGAAATGCATGGAATTAAATGTGGGTGTCCAACATAGTTTCTCTTAGGTTAACCCAAAAATATATATATTCTATATATAGCACACTATTTTCCCTGTCTGACACACCTCACAGTAAAATACACATGTAACATGGTTTGGGAGTGCGAATGCAGTGCAAAATAAAACACAGGTGGAGGAACCCCACAATTTAGAGTAAGCCCCTCTATAAAGAGCAGGAGATCTTTGATCTATGGATAAATTCTACAAATCAATGATTCAGTACAGTGTGTTCAGATCTCTTTTGTATAAGACATGCAGCTTTTCCTCAATCACATGTGACATTCAGTGGATGTCAGAAACACATCTGTGGATAAATAAGAAATAATCACACAAACTAAAGTGATAAAGCTCCACTGTTCAGTCGTCTGTTCTATGAGATGCTGGTCAGAGGGGTCTGCTGGAGTGAAAGAGGAGTAAGAGGAATGAAGTGAGGAGGAACAGCAGAGGAGTGTGTGATTGTTTACTGCACAGGAACAACACGCATGGTATTGGTGTAACCGGAACCCGGACGCCAGCCGGTCAGAACTATGACCACATCACCGGTCTTAAAGAATCCACGAGCCTTACCTGAGAAACAGACAGAATGTTTATTTAAAATAACCAACAACTTTGTCATGTGGTGTCAACTGTATGTGCCCTCTCAATCTCTCTCTTACCGACATCCATTGCAAAATTGACCCGCAGGTCCACATCCTCGGCCCAGACGTCATTTGACTCGCTATTGTAGAGTACCGGGAAGATGCCACGGTACAGATGAGCTTGCCGGGCAGTCTGCCCATTACGGGTCACAGCTATGATTGGAGCACGGGGACGGTACCGTGAGATCAGATGAGCAGACCTGGGTAATCCAACAGAAGTGTGTAAGTCATGTGGCCATGGAAACAAACCGGGATTCAGAACATGCTCTGACACACATTCTTCTATCTTTTCTTGTATGTTTCCTGGCTAACCATGTGATTTCTATTATCAGTGAAAGATAACATTTTCAAGGACAGCTGTAAATAGAAACCACACGCTAGTCACTTTAAGTGAACACATGAAGAAAATCATGTGACTAACACAGCTGATGTCTATACTACTAGCTTTCTTCTCACACACTCAACAGTCATTCTGGGAAGGAAACAAACTAACATCATAAAACTCTGACATCATAATATTATCACAGGTTACTGAAGCATCTTACCTGTGACAGCTACAGTTTGTTCCACCTCTTACCTGCCGGTTTTGGTGAGGATAATAATGGCACTGGCACAGCATTTGAAGGAAGCCTCGACAGCGCCCACAGCAACAGCGTCTGACGGGTCCCGGGTCATGAGAGTGGAGCGTCTCAACTCATCGAACAGCTGTCGGTGGAACATGGCTGCCTCTGCCTCACGGGCAATCTGACAGCAGCGACCGGCGGAGGGAGGGAGGGGTTAAACTATCATACCGACAACCATACACACACAGAAAGAGAGAGAGAGCAATAGAGAGACATGGACTAGAATGTTAACACCAGTCCTGCACTGTACTCAATCACTGAGCAGTCAATAAAAGAAAAACCATAGAATAAAACCTATATGAATTTCAATAACCGTTCAAATTAAAACTAATTCTAAAACCTAAATTTATCATATTCTTTTTCACATGCTCATATAAAGAATTTAAGTGACAGGTGGGCACTCGTAAACATTAGACATGAGTCTCTCTACAGTCTCTCTCTCTCTTGCCAAGTCTTCTGTCCCTACTCTCCCTGCTCCCTGACATTTGGTATTCCACATCATCTCTGTTTCGCCTGCCTACCTGCCGGACCCAGTGAGGACTATAAACGCAGAGGCCAGGATTTTAAAGGAGGCCTCCACGGCGCCGATGGCGATGGCCTCGACGGGGTCCTTAGAGTGGGGCAAACAGCGCCGCAGGTCCTCAAACACCTGCCGGTGGAACATGGCCGCCTCTGCTTCACGAGCAATCTGATGTAACCAGCAAACAATACAACCAGCAGGACACAGCAGAAAGAGAGACATAGACGAGTGAATCAATGAAGAGACACAGAAGAGGTATGAGAGTTCAGGACAGAAGGGAAAGAGATTACATGAATGCAGTTAGTTAAAAGAAAATGTTAGTGGAGGAAACAAAATAAACATTAAAACACTACACACCACCATAGTAAATAACATTCTGATTTATTTATATAATGTCATATATGTAAGACTGAAAGTGAGATTAGAGCTGAGATGTATGAATGATTTTCATGCAATTGAAATAAGTGCAGTCAGGAATTGGTAGAAAATCTTCCTCCCACAAATTCTACAATATGTGTTTTATGCAATACCACTGCAGTAGAATCTCGGCCTAACTCATTTCTATATTCTTACGGTACAGATCATCATACAGCCCAGCTTTAAATTATGAAATTTGCATGCAACTATAAGAGCAAAGGATGAAATGTACAGAAGAAATCTGAAGGAGAGAGGAAACAAAGACGGGAGCTGGCGAAGATCAAAAATCCCAGAAGAAAGATCAGAGAACCCTTAAACATGCTGCAGTGTGCGTAAACAAATATATCTGAATGCAGCGTACACGGTTGTAGAAGAGGCTGAAAAACTGCCATCAACATTTAAAACATAATCAGACTAGCCAACCGTCAGCAAAAAGCACAAAACATAAATATGAGCTACAAAATAAGCTCAATAAGAACTGATAAAAATACTCTCATGAGCTTAAGCAGACAGCTGTTTTACTTTGACTGACCCTGACACAATGCATTGAGATAGCGGAACAAGCAAAAACAGAAAAACAGGCATGCGTAAAAATAGCTGTAAAAATTCTGTAAAAAGCATTACAGAACTGAAGCATGCAGTAAGATCTTTTACAGTTAGTATTCTTTGTTTAAAGTAAGTAAAGTGTGTCAGTAGGGGGTGGGCTCTCACCATGTGTTGGGTTCTTACTGCCTCCAGGGGATAATCTCCCTTGGCTGTCTCGCCGCTCAACATGATGCAGTCAGCACCATCCAAAACTGCATTGGCCACATCACTGCCCTCTGCACGTGTGGGGCGGGGTTTTTTGATCATGCTCTCCAACATCTACATGCAAACAAAGAGAAAGAGAGAGGGGAGAGAGAGAGAGAGAGAGAGAGAGAGAGAGAGAGAGAGAGAGAGAGAGAGAGCTGAATATTAGATTCTTACAGTCCTAGTTTTCTATTTGTTCTATTTGTTTAGTTTTGTCCTGATACTTACTACAAAACATTGTCATGCACATAATAACATAGAAAAACCTTAGTTGTGAATAATAACATGGAGAAATAAAGACGATAAATGACTAGATTTTTTCCTCTTGCACCTGTGGTAGTGTATTTTAACATAGCTGACCTGTGTGGCACAGATGATTGGTTTTCCTGCTCTGTTGCAGCGACCAATCATCATCTTTTGAGCCAGGAATACTTTTTCTGTGGGAATTTCGATTCCCAGGTCACCACGGGCAACCATGATGCCATCACTGGCCTCCATGATCTCATCAAACCTAGTGAAGAAAAGACAAGAGTCAAGAGAAAACTGTATTATGTACAAAGTTCTCTATTGATGGTCTCACCTGCGCACACCCTCGTGATTCTCCAGCTTGCTGATGATCTTAATGTTTTTGCCCTTCTCTCCCAGCACCTTACGGACCTCGTGAACATCAGATGCTTTGCGGATGAAAGAGGCGAAGACCATGTCGACTCCCATCTCCACACCAAACTCCAGATCCTTGACATCTTTCTCTGACACGGCCGGCAGATCAACGGCAGCCCCGGGCAGATTCACTCCCTTCTTACTGCCCAGAGTTCCTCCGTTCTCAATCTCACACAGAAGATAGTCAGATCCTGATAGAGACAGATACATCTTTAATTCCGTCAACAGCCAATCAGGCATTTTGAGATTTTTGTGTACACTGAGCTCCGGTGGCTGTCGGTCACTTACCAATCTCCAGGACTTGGAGGGAGATGAGACCATCATCAATGTAAACCTTACTGCCTAGTTCAACTACTTTAGTGATGTTCTTATAGTCCAGCCACAGGTTCTCCTCATCACAGTTCTCCATGAAAGAATCATCAAGGGTCACTCTGATCTTATTTCCCTTCTTCAGTTCCACTTCTGCTGTACCGCTCTGAAGCAGGACAAACAGACACATATTAGTAACACAAGTAAGTATGTCAGTTAGTCTCTGTCTAGCAAGTCAAAAACTTCTGCAAGAAAATTTAACTAATAATGCGGCAAGTTTAAAAGTAAATAAAAAACAAATATATAAATTTAAAATTTAAAAGAAAAACTCTAGACTCCACAACTGTATTACACACAAAAAAACACAAATCAGCAAGAATCTTGGATCACCTATAAGCTATAAAAAACACTTTGGAACAAGGTTAAATTAACATACTCCTTTTATGAGACCGGTCCGGATCTCGGGTCCTTTGGTATCCAGAGCAATGCCCACGGGCCTGTACTGAATGCTGCCAGGCTCGAAGCTGTCACAAGCCTTACGCACATTCTTTATAGTTTCTCCATGATACTGAGAGAGAAAGATAGGGAGATCATGCTGATTTACTGCGATATTTAACCATCAGTTTGGTATTAAGGGTATTTAAACACACATACAGTCTCCAGGGCCAACACAAACACATCATGGTAAAACTTAAATTCCACAGATATGGATATTTCACATTTGTCACGCAGTAGTATGATAACAGAGGTTGCATCCTTCTAAACATGATTTTAAACTCAATCACACAAACCTATATGACGTCCAGGTGGTTGTCTAGACAGAATTGGGTCATAAATCGCACAAATGTGTAATATTACAGTCCATAGGTTAGTCTTTCTGTGTGTGTGTGAGAGTTGTGTTTAATCTAAATAAAGCACCTTTGATCTGTGACACCGCTGATGTAATGTTATTGAGTTTAAACCCTACAGCTGGACGTGTTTGACATAGAGTATGAATGGTCTGTATTATGTTTTGTTGAATTTGTCAGCAAGCAGGTGAGCTGAGACACATCAGGGTTAGGTTACACTTAAAATGGGACACATAAGTCAAAAACTGAGCCAATTGTAAGACTCTGCACAAAGATTTAGTGCAAGACATGATCAAGCACCATCTACATTCTATAATAAAAGCTACATATTATCCTATCTAGCTTTACATAATGATATAGTACATGAAATGTATGGAGTAGGGATGGGCGTTTTCCGCAAATATCACATTCGAATATTTGAGCTCACAAAAATCGAATATTCGAATATTTCAATTACGTTTATGAGACTGACGTCATTTTTCAGTAACATTTATTGTTTCCGTCATTTTTGAACAAGCGTATAAACAATAAGCTTTAACATTACGCTACATCGTGTTTGTAGCTGAAAATCTTTAACAAAGTGTGCAAACAAACAAAAAGAAGAGAGCAAAAGCAAAAAAAAAAAAAAACTTAAATAAAGCCGCCTGCAGCAATTAGGCTATTGTACAGAACGTAGCCTTGGCTACATTTAACTTTGAACCATTTAAACTCTCAGCAAATCTTTTTTGCTTTCTATTGTTAACATGTTCTTCTTAAGGAACACAAACATGTCAAAATGATCGGGGAAAGTCAGCTCCTTAGTCTGTTAACTATGAGGCGGACTGCAGAGAAAACGCGCTCTGACGGCACAGAAGTGTCCGGGACACACAAGTAACGGTGTGCTAAAGTTTTGTGAAGCGCTTCGTGTTTTCATTTCACCACTGAATGGGATCCTCATCTGTATGTATAATGTTGTATAATGGGATCCACATCTGGTGGAATACATGGCTCCAGCAACAACTGTTCCCACTCGTCTCGGCGTGATTCTCTGTAATCATCGCAGAAGAACTGGCTCAACCTTTTCCGACGAGCGGGCATTGCCGCATCCTCTTGATGCGCGCGCCTCTCGCATGAAGGAAAAAGCTCTGATTATGTTTAAAAAGTGTTTTTCTTACTACTTCTCTCATGTGTTCTCCGAGGAACCTGAGATGTTTGAGTCGAGGGTCTAGGGCGGACACGAGAAGAGGAGTTTTCCCTGCATTCGAATAGCATTTTTATTAATCGAATAATTACAGCAGACCGAATATTCGACTATCCATGCACACCCCTAGTATGGAGGAATCTAATTTTCAAGTGCACTGTTGAGTAATTTAATTTTGATAAATATTGAAACATAGAAAAACAAATACACAAAAATCATATCTTTCCTCTGAAGTAATAATATTTGTTTTAACAATCCATTGGAAATGTAGGACGAGATATAAGGACTTGTGACTCTCTGAATTAGGGCTGCAAAATGAGGCGTGCATTTATTTTTAATTATTCATCATAATTTTATCATTGCGATTATTATTGACAATTAATAGATTTTACATTGACGTTTGAAATGTTTTATCTTTCTGTGAAGCAGATACATTATTAATTCTAAACATTAAAAATTAAATAATATAATGTAAATAACATATAGTTATCTCGTGAAAAGGAAAAAAACATATCTTGAATTTAACAATCACTGAATCACCTCTATATTTATCGACAAAAAATACTGTCGAAACACATAAATAAGCACACATGGGCAGCTTAAATTGAAGCTTTTAGGGATTACGTAATCATTTCACCCATAATTGTAATCTTGATAAATTTTTTGTTTAATTGTGCAGCCCTCCTCTGAATCTTAATCGACTCGAGAGTCAAATGAAGATTTACATCTGTATAACTGTGAGATGAGGTTATTATATTTGAAGGGCCTTTTATTAATAATTCCTCTTTAAAGAGACTATTAATGACATTATAGCTGAGAGAAACAGAATCAATTATTTATTTATATTAAGACTCGCTAACACACAGTAAGATTAGGTAACACACACCCTCTTTCTCTCCAACCTTTGACTCCGGTTGAAACTGTTTCTTCAAGCCCACAAATATGCTTGTGGCTTGAAACTGTAAACTAAGATTCATATGGATGGAAATAAAATACCCCATCATACATCCATAGCCTAAATTTACCTTAAACATGAGAATCAAAAGAGAAAAAAGATTTACCTCATGTGACCCGTGAGAGAAGTTGAGACGGGCGATGTTCATGCCAGACTTGATCATCTCCTTCAGTAGGTCCACAGAGCGAGAGGCTGGTCCTGTCATCACAAAAAAAAATCTAATTTTCTATTGGATGTGCCAGAAATATTAACAAATAATAAACAAATATTAATGATTAATCACATGTGTGGGACAGCCATCATGTATGTAAAGTCCAGCAAACATGAAAGATTTTAGATTCATTTATAATCCTCTATTCTGAGTATAAGCATCTACTGACCGATGGTACAGATGATTCCGGTGTTTCG
Organism: Triplophysa yarkandensis; assembly: GCA_033220385.1. NCBI lineage: Eukaryota > Metazoa > Chordata > Actinopteri > Cypriniformes > Nemacheilidae > Triplophysa > Triplophysa yarkandensis. Next base: position 13,345,760 of record CM065669.1, on the reverse strand, counting down.
GGCAATGGTGGGTTCAGAGTCAATGTCTAGCAGACACAAGTGCTCCAGGAAAGTATCAGCCATGGCAGCATTGAGCTGCTGTGTCTGGATGAAGGCAGACCCCATATCTTGAGGTTTAGTGTGGGGCATCGTGGAAGTGATAGGTATTATCCTGCACAGATAGAACGAGACAAAAACTTCACATCATGTCATGTCATTTAAAAAAAAAAAGTGTGTGTACAGAAGGTAGAGAGGTGTGGTGGATTGGAATGTCAACTTTCGAAGTTGTGCAACAGATTAACCCACAAAAAAATGTACATGTTTTTAACTCTAGCTCCTGAGAACTGTTTTGATTTTACAGAACCACAAATTTGAGAGAAATAGTAAGTCATAACAACTGGATTAAACCAGGTGTTCAAACTGCAAAAAAAATCTTAAAAACCAGACTAGATTCTGTGTCTAGTCGGATGTTTTAAATCATAAAAAATCCCGCTCACACACTCCTCTGAACGGGTATTAAAGATTCAAACTGAACTGGGACAAACATTTATTATTTTTCCACATTAAAATTCTTCAACATCAACATATTTAAAACCACTTTCTAGAATCAAACATGTAAAACCCACAACAAGGTCACAGGGTGACGTGGGGATTCACTGTGGTTAGTAACCATTGGCAACTTCATTCCAGTCTGATGGGCTGTCTATGGTACGTGAGGAGGCTCACGGGGCAAACGCTCCTCCACATTCATTCATGTAAGGATGATGATGACTAAGATGGGCAGAGTGGGAAATCCTTAAGTCTTCATGCTGTAGTGTCAGCCTCAGATGTGGCCACCGACGATTGGCTGAACGTCTGATGCCTTAAGCATACTTTTATGGAAGCACTTCAGCAAGGTCAAAGTCCTCATCTGATTGATTAATTTGACATGATTTGCGTGAGATATGGGTTTCACATTTATTTTTGTTCTACCAGGAAACAAAGTGAAGACGTGTTTACATGAGTGACACTAGCCAGGTTTCAATCCACCTTAATTATGCGCACTATATTTTAGCGAATAAAAAAACTGTAAATGATGGTTTTAATCGACAAGATTAACAATACTTTTACAATGAAAAGGATCAGGAAACGGTGACGATTTTGATCCTGTAAGCTCACCGAATGGAAATGCTTCTTTAATCGCGAATGTTAACTACGAGATGCCAGTTTGCGTAGTTTTAATAGATCATTTTTGATGGAAACCTGGCCAATAAGCATTTATCAAGATAAGCTAAACATTGGATTCTTAAAAGTATGCTAAGTTCAAGGCATAGACTTTTAAAGAGATGTCCAGGAGTTTTGTTTGAGGCATTTATTAGAGACAAAAAGAGATATTTTAGCCTTTTTGCCAATGGGATTTGGAAAGCTATTATTTTCCAAGCTTGCCGACATTTTTTCAGCACGTGGAAGGATTTCCTGTATATCCAATTGCATTTGTTGTGTGCCCTATCCTTTCTATTGTGAGCCCTCTCCTTTATATTGTGGAAGATCAAGTGAAACATCAGCCGCGTTTGTGAGCCTCTCATGTTTGGTTATCCAGAATTTCTTGTGGGTGTCAAAAAGTGGATAGATATGCTGCAAACCGATGTTTATCGTGCATGTCTGGCTTTTGATGGCTATTGATGAAGTGCACGCCATTGTTCTATTGTAAGTATGTTACTGATGTTCTTGATTTATATCTTATTTGCAGATGTGTTTGCACACTTAAACAAAATCCTCCTTGCGTATTGATGTCGTTCACTTTACAACTTTCGTTAACAAATCGATGACTACTGCAATGCCGATAATTTCAAAGACTGACTTGTTGCAGTCCGGTCTGTTGTTGGAAATTTTAAAGCCCCGTTGCATGACGCTGAACGAACTGAACAGTGATTGGTTGTTTGATTTGTGGGACAAATCGCCTCATGGGCCGGCCTTGGCCATTGAAAGCTGCCAAGTATTCCAGACCTTCAGCCATCAGTCTAAAGGTTTTGGCTACGTGAGACTTCTGATGCTGTGACGCTAAAAGTGAAAGCACTTCTTGATCCTACAGAAAATTATGTGAATTTACAACCCTTATAAAACAGCAGCATAAAACCACAGTGATTAGGATTGTCTTTGGTCAAAAATCAGACAAGAATTTGACTTCTGAACTGATTCTTCACATTTGCATTTGTACTGTTCTGTACATTGACTCTTCTATAAATGAATTGTAATAAATTAAGTACTCCTGTTGCCATTGCAGCAAATGTTGATTGAAGTCGATACGATAGACTTAGTCAAAGTAGAAATAGTCAAAGCATCTGTGGCAACCAGGGCACAGAAGGTCAATGAAAGCAAGCGAGTGAATACCCTGTTTTGACAAACGAAACCCTAGTCAATGTCAAACATTTCAGACATCTCAGTTATCAAAACAGTGAGCGTCAGAGAGCACTGGTTAAAAAAAAATCGACTCCAACTTGATTTAAGAGTTTAGAATAAGCAGTTTACATCGATCAATCATTTGATAATCTAAACAGAGGCAACAAGTTAAAGGTAGTGTTAGACTAACAGCACCATCATTGCTTTAAAATCCTCATGAATATAGTCAATATATATTCTACTTTGGCATGTTTACAGTCCATAATCACAAACTCAACAGTTGTGTAGGGTGACGGTTCATATGCGTGTCAATGTCAGCGAAATCATTGCATATAACAGACACTTCTTTTAACATCTGACAGTATATCTTGTATGTTAATCCACTACGATCCCTACAAAGACAGCTTACAATAACAAGGATTTAAATAACCACAAACATAAACAACATCAACTATTCTAGTAACTGTCAGTATGTTCTAGGCCTAACACCTCTCCTAAACGTACCTGTAGGCCCTCACAGAGAGGTAGAGTGGCCGACCAAAGAGACCCAGTGTGTATGACAGACGCTTCCTAACCACAACACTGCATCTGGAGAAGCACGCATTGTGTCGCTGAGAGGTTTGAGCACTAAATCCTCTTCCCTTTAAAGTGGATAAAACACTGAGGCCACGCGCGCAAGCCCTGTGCCGCACGAGCAGACCGGTCACAACACCACAAAGCCTCATGAGTCTCTACAAACATGTCGGTTTAGTTTGGACCGACCACTGCATGCAGTCAGCCCACCTCGGTGTGCTCACATTACAAAACTGGACTGAAATAGACGCCCCACCGGAGTGGGCATCGGACACACATGACCCAGTGAGTGTATCAGTGGGGGCAGAGCGGCACTCACTGACATGAGGTTTGGAATGTGAACGCAGCCACAGTGAAATGCAGTGCTGCTGATGCTGAGGACAAGTGCATGTTTATCATTCACCGCATCAAGTGAGCAAGCACATTTAAATCTGATGAGGGGGTAATTTAATCATTAGTCATTTTGTTACAAAGAAATGTTCTTGCGTGTATACAGATCTCATTTACATTTATTCCCTTGGCATACGCTTTTATACAAAGCGACTTACAATTATTATGAAGTGGCCAATTGTAACTGCAGAGGGTAAGATGTCTTGCTCAAGGACACTTCAGTCATCATCTGCTGGTGGGATTCAAACCCACAACCTTACAAGCCCAACTCTTTAACCACCACACCACGAATGACCCAAAATGACGACAATAATCGAAATTAGTATTCTTTACATTAATAAGATACACGACATGTTCGTTACCAAAGTAGCTTTTGAAATCAGAACAGGATGTAACAAACAATTCCCAAATTAAAGTGAGGGACATTTCCCCTTTAACAGCTTGACAATCTGATTAAGTAAATGCTAAACATATACACAATATTTATTATCTGTATACAACTTCATACAAGACATATTGGGGGGGGGGGCAAGCAAACCCTAAACATCATTCATCCATGGGGGGGGGGGGGGGGGTCACAAAGATCTGTAAATATAAAATATGCATTAAATATACAAACATAAAGTAAATCTGACAGGTCACTCTTATAAAAACGTGTCATTTCTTACACCAAACACATATTTATCCTCCCACACAATCTAGACTCACAACTTTGTGTGTAATCTGAGCACACAGGATGTGATTCTGTCACACAAAGCCCACGGTAATGACAAACCATACACAATCATGTGTGTACAGAAACACGCGTGGAGATGAACCGTGTCGTGTCGTTTCACAGAGCCGGCTCTGATGCAGGCACTGCGGGCTCATGATGGAGGATGTGGCGGATGCGCTCGAGGTCACGTCCCGCCTCTGCGTCACGACTCCAGTTCCGTTAATTTGAATCTCATTCAAATCCTTTCAAACTTCATCGCCGTTACAAAATCTAACCGTCGAGTTTAAAAGATGACGGTGACGTCACTCGCGATGCGTGCATGACGCGTCAAATAACGGCTTTGTGGAGAAACTCAAGTTTAAATGTCAAATTAAAAAAGGATTACAGATGTAAAACAGACAAATTCAGCGGAAAGCGCTCGAATATTCGAGCTCCCGCTTTTAAGAGATAAGAAAACGTCACATATGACGATGCTAATTCTTGTTTAATGTGTTTTCAATGGACTTACCTGTGTCAGTCGACGGTCGGGTCGGGAATGATGCGCTCCGGAACGCGAGCTCAAGGTGATCCGACGAGTCTACCGGAACTACTTCCGTGCGCGGAGGGATACGCGTGACGACATTCAAAAAAAAGTCCCCGTTTGTGTAAAAAGCGTGTCCTAAACACGAACTTTACGTGTTTGAGTGTTATTTATTTACAATGTGTCGATATTTAACGATCTTTTTGACGAACTAACTGATGTAACATTATCCCACGCAATAATACCGGAAGTGGAATGAGCCAATCAGAGCTCGAGATACGGCACGCTGTCGAAACACGTGGAGATCACATGAGCGAAGCCTGCGCACTAAAAGTGATGATCAAGGGGCGTGTCGTTTATTTTAAATCACTTGAAATAACGCAGTGAGCTGATAATAATTCTATTGTAAAGTGATTGTGTACACAGAATGATAACTCTGGACTTCCGCTTTAATCCATGTGATGCGCGAGACACGAGCGGATGCACGTGGGCCCTGATCTGCATCCTGCGGTCATGATTTAACTCTTTCATAAACATAAAAACACTAAATCAGCTAACATTAACACATTATATAACATAAACATAACACACATCTGTAGAATGCTACATGTTTCTTGGTTAATATTAGCAGTGGAAATCACAATATATAATTAAATGTGTTTGTATGTAAGTGACCATGTGGATGTATTGATCATATTGTATATTTAGCAGGAATTGAGGATATATTTATCATGTAAATAAATGAAATTAAACACAGTTGATGTGAGTGCCATATTCTGCCATCACTATGTAATGAACAGTGACATCTAGTGTTCATTTACCATCACTGCAACATGACAGACAGTGATGGTACTGTGTGCTTGAGACACAGAACATACATATATGAAAGTCAACAAACAACTTTAATGTAAGACTAACACTGACATGTAAATGTATACATTCTACTGTTATTCTTGTGTCGTTGTTTATGTTCTTATGTCTCTTTCAGCTACAAATATCATGATATAAAATGAGTCATTCTACAGTTCAGAATGGCATTCTACATTACTATTTTATGTATTATACATATATCCTCAAGAATTGCTATATTTGTGAAAGTTCCACTTGGCCTGAATGTGTGTCACAGAGGAGACAGAGGTCCACTATATTGCCTCGAGTATTTGCTCACCTGCATTGACTTGTGAACTTTAGTGACATACCATTCCTAATCCATAGGGTTCAATAGGATGTCGGTCCAACCTATGTAAGAGCTTCAACTTTTCTGGGAAGGCTGTCCACAAGGTTTAGGAGTGTGTATATGAGAATTTTTATTGGAGGTCAACCACTGTTGTTGGACGAGAAGGCTCGACTCTCAGACTCCGCTCTAATTCATCCCAAAGGTGTTCTATCAGGTGGAGGTCAGGACTCCAGTTAAGTTCATCCACACCAGACTCTGTTATCCATGTCTTTATGAACCTTCCTTTGTGCACAGTCATGTTAGAAGAGGAGGGGGTCAGATCCATCTATTCCCACAAAGTTGGGAGCATGGAATTGTCCAAAATATCCTGGTATGCTGAAGCATTCAATAGTGATTGAAACATCTGATTTTGATTATTTGGATGAATGAGCGAATATTCTGGCAATATAGTGTGAGTATTGAATACTGCCACTAAACCATATAACTGATCTGATCAAATAGGATACGAGCCACAATGATAATCTAGAATGAATTGTGAATAGGTGAATTGCAATGACACGTGAGAGTATCACGATCACAGAGTGTTGTTATGTGTTATTGTGAAAGTAGTGTGCGACTACTATACAGATATATGTGCAAGCAAGTGTTCACTCACCTGTTCTCTCTGGAATTTGCCCTAGAGCTGCTGCCGGTGCTGCCCATACTGCCCATTATTCATCACTGCTCACCTGATGCATGGACTTGTGTTTCTGTCCCGCCTCCACAGCATATGGACAAACACATCAACCGATCCATCAGGGACCAGGAAACCTGCTGTAAATCCCACTCATGCACATACCTCAGACTGTATGCTTTAAGTTTGATGTGTGTTGTTAGGATACATGTGTTTGTACTGTTTTAGAGCACAATCAATACTGAATTGGTCTTTAAAAATGTCATAATGACTGAAAAGTACTGGAAGATACTGGAAGAAAGAATGAATGTTCATTTCCTGGTACCAAAAAATCTTTTGCTATATTTGGTGTTTATGAATAATTAACTCTAATGTCTCAGACACAATGCTGTGTCCTCTTATGAGACATATAATCCACTGTCTCTCTGTGTAGGCCATTGTGCGGCACAGGTAATCAGATAAACGGGGTAAACTGTGATTAACATTGCAGTTACTAAGCGAGTGACAGCACACAATGACACAGAAATGTATGACAAGAGGTTTATCCTTCAGCATACAAAGCCGAATAAATATGATTTATTGATACATTGATATATTGACTAATATGTCATTACAACCACTAATGTTTAGCATGCAGCATTTGCTGTTCTAATCTCTCTATTTTCATAATTCAGTTTGAACTGAAAATGTATTGCCATGATTTGACAAACATTTTGTCAACACACATACAGAAAACAGCAACAGCAAGATATAAAGATATTAACACATAAATAGTTAAATATTACACACACATCAAGTCTTTTATTTTGTGTCGGCCTAGAATTGATTGATCTGCTGCAAAACCAGCATATAAACACGTTTAACATGATCCTTGCCATGTTTAAAGACTCTTGTGACAGATGCATGTGAAATCCTTCCTGTCATTTAAAGTTTGGCATGATCAAATTGACTGAGCATAGAAACATTCAAATATACACAAAAACACTTGTAAACACAAAAACACTATCGTAAGAATCTATGAAACCATAAAAAAGACATTTTGAAGAAAGAAAGTGCCAGAAATCACCTTCCGCTCTCCATAGTTAAGAGTTTGTAAGTGTTTTGTACACTTCAGGTCAAAACTTTGGGACAGTTACTCACTTATGCCTTCATACTTTTCCACAATTTAGAATAATAATTATAAACTCATAAAATGTAAAATATCTCTGTGGGATTTATGTTGCAATATCATTTTCTCAAGCAGATTTTTTAAGGTCTAACTCGTTTTTAAAGAAGTTTAAAGATATCTTCTGGACAATATTTAGTCAAAGCAATTGATTTCAAAACCTTTTTAATTACATTGAATGTAAGTTTTGTCATGAACACAAATTATGGTTGTTAAATTATATTTGTCAATTTAACTTAATTCAGATATTTAGACATATACATTCAGATCTAACGTTTATTTTTAAATAATGAGAAATCATTTCTAAAGTATTTCAGGCTGTGGTGTAGTTCCCTGAGAGTCCACGAGGAGGCGGCAGAAGCGCAGCTCAAATACATGAGCATGGGATTTTTAAACTTTTGAAGTACTGTTACTCTCTCTGTTAATACAACACATTAAATACAATATAATGCCTTTATTATTATTTTTGCTTTTAATAGGAATTTTATATGGGTCTGATGTTGATATCCTAATGAAAAAAACACACAACAGAACAGTCCAATTAAATGAGCCTTGGCCCAGAGAAACCGCCGGCGCTTCTGGATCATATTTAGATATGGCTTCTTTTATGACATATCACACATTATGATATGTGTGTTCACCCACAATGATTTCTGGAAGTATTCCTGAGCCCATGTTGTGATTTCCATTGCAGTAGCACTCCTGTATGTGATGCAGTGCCATCTAAGGGCCCGAAGATCATGGGCATACAGTATGGTTTTCCGGCCTTGACCCTAACCCACAGAGAATGTTTCAGATTCTCTAAATCTTTGGATGATTCTGTGCACTGTAGATGATGATAACTTCAAACTCTTTACAATTTTTCTCTGTGAAACTCCTTTCTGATATTGCCGCATCATTGGGGATATTGGTGATCCTCTTCCCATCTTGACTTCAAATCAATTCACTTTTATTGTCACATCACCACGGCACATGTGCCCTGGTGAGTGAAATGCTTGGGAGCTTCCTCCAGAAAAATTGCAGTAGAGTTAACATATAACATGTAACATATAATTAATAGACTACAACATAAGACAGTGTGCAATATGCACATACATATAATCAGTACACACAGTGGATCAGTACACACACTTCTGAGGATCACTGCCACTCTGGGAGGCTTTTTAATACCCAATACCCAATAATGTTGCCAATTGACCTAAAGAGTTACAAATTGATCATCCAGCTATTCCTTGTGTGTACATTTAACTTTTACTCATCTTACTGCTACCTGTCCATCTCTTTTGGAGTGTGTAGCTCTCATGAAATCCAAAATGAGCCCATGTGGATTGTCATGGTGTATCCATTCTTTTGTGAATGAAACCTAAGTTCATGAGATTCGTAAACTATAGAATTACTTTTTTATTCACAATTCATGCAGTCCCAACATTTTTGTATCGGTTTTGTACTTTCCATGAATGGAAGCATAAAATCTCATTACATTTTACAATCTCGACACTGAAACAGGTCAGAAATGATTCTCAGAATGAGCCGGTGTGATTACACACTTTCTGTGCGATTGCTGACTGTGGGAAAGTGAACTCTCCTGAACCTCTCTGCACAGATATATTGTTCTCCCTGACCTCTAGTCCGGACCGAGCTATTGTCCGACTGGTCAGAGAGTCCAGAGGGATGCTGGAACAGGCCGGGAGAGTAAAGGAGAGAGGTCAGAGGAGGGAAGGAGGTCACACTCCTCCTCCACTGAAACAGAGAGAGAGAGAGAGAGAGAGAGAGAGAGAGAGAGAGAGAGAGAGGGGGAGTGGATCGATATTTTCCCTTCAGTCTGCAGCTGTCGCAGGGAAACTTATCAATACCGGCCAGAGATGGGATCCATATTATCACCTGTCCAATAGAACAAGCTGTTAAATCTAATCCAGGGAGATTAACTCATTATGGGAGTCCAGAACCTAAACATGACCACATCTTAGACAATAAATTAAAAAATAAAGTAATAAAAAATAACTTTTTCATTTCAAGGAAATCAAACTTTATATGTTCAAGTTCACCCATCATAAAATTTTTATTTTGTTTGCTGTTTTTACTTTTATTTTAATAATTGTATAAATTACATAATGAGTAAAAACATTATGTGTTGATTAAATAACCTCTGTTAATAACATTAACCACCTTCATAATAAAAGTAAAGAATATAAACTTAAATATCATGAATAAATGTTAAATGACACAGAAAAGTTTGTTTTAAAGTCCCATCGTGAGTTATTAGAGTAATCCTAATTCTGTCACAAAAACACAGTTGTAATTATTAATATAAACATTATAAGTTTGTCTTTACTGTGACGTCACACCACACACGCAGCGAGAGCGCCTCGCAGCAGCCGCGGGCGGAGGGATCTTACGCGCTGTGTCTAACGAGCCGCATCACGCAGCGCGCTGCGCCGAGTGTGTCCGTCCGCGTCCGCGTAAAGTAGTGCGAGCCGCTGACCGCTGCGCCCGTGGATCATCAAACAGATGCGCGTGAATCTCGAGTCGCAGCCCACGGGCTCAAGAATGCTCAGACTATTGGAATAAATGGCGTCTTTTATAAAGGGATTATACCAGCAGTTGCGGTTTCTTGCCTTATTTCTTTCAATCTCAGGTATAAGTTATTATTATTATTATTATTATTATTATTATTATTATACTTTTTTTGTAATTGAGAAAGTTTGTCTATAAATGTATGCATGTATTCCGGATGTGTTCTGAATGTTTGAAGATGGAGATTTGCTCTTACACACTTATGGTTGTATTTACTAATAACTGTATTGAATTAAGGTCACACATGATTGTCATGAATAGAAATGTGTAATAGAATTGATGTAAAGCATCTTTATTATAACTTTATTATGATCTGCTGTATTCTGTATGAGCTGAATCCCATCAGAATGTTCCTGAGAATAAACTTGTGCTGTTTTAAGTTAATGTGTATTTATTATGATCCATATGAGTCATGTTGTATTTAAAATAATGAGTTACCAAAGTTGTTCTACTGTCCTTCTGATTCTATGAGTTTTAAGAATGAAGTACTCATACTCTATATGCAGTTGTTTACTTTTGGTGTTTGAAACCCTTAAAAAATTTAATATTATTCATAAACACACAGGTTTACATTTAGTCATTTAGTCATTTAACTTAGGCACTTAAAATGACTAATTTCTTGGAACAGTCTAAACAAATGTTTAAGTTTGGTTGAGTTAATATACTGTTTTCTTTAATGAAAAGAAAAGATAATATTTTAAATCTTGCAATATTTAATATTACTAATAACACAATTTGTCTGGGGAACATTTGTGTCCAAATGAATCCAAGGATCCATCATAATTCTGATAAAAACACATGGAGTCTCCAAAAACTGATATCTAATAGATTGTTTTATCAATTGTGTTGTCTTATATGAACATCATGTGCCTTTGATTGACTCCTTATTTTGGGCATTTCATACCCTGTTCTCTATTTTCTTGGAAGCACTTGTCATGACATTGTGAAATGTTGTGAATAACATGCTGGCAATGATCTGAAGTCATTCTGTAAAGAGTCACTCCATAAAGAAAGATGTAACTAAAGAGATCACATAAAGTAATCATCCAATTAAACATGATTTCGGAAACTCTGAAGATCTCCTTTCACTGTCTGATTTACCCTCTTTTACATAACCTCTTCATTTTTATTTCTGTTTTTCAGGTGTGCTCTGTTTTAGCGAGCTGTTTTTTAAGAAGGAACCACGCGATGTGACTGTTTTTCGGAGGGATGCTGTGGTTTTGGACTGTCAGGCCCACGGCGAGGCTCCCATTGCCATCCGCTGGCTAAAAAATGGAGAAAAGCTCATAGAGACGGAGCACATTTACCAGCTCACCAACGGCTCTCTGTTCATCTCAGAACCTGGCAGTCGTAAAGACAAATCAGATGAAGGTTTCTATCAGTGCCTTGCCCAGAACAAGTATGGATCTATTTTGAGTCAGAGAGCACGCTTGACTATCGCAAGTAAGTTTCACCTCAAAGTTGTCACCCAATATCTGTTAGTGTTGTTCAGATGTGATTTAATCAACTAGATTCTTATCCAGCAGTTGCATCAGAGGAAACACAAACTATTATCACTGCAGAAGATGATGAACGATTCCTCCAGAATCACAGCCATATAGTTAAAACTTTTGATAACAGTGTGTTAGATAAAACTGTTGTCCTCAGATTTACAACCCCTTACCGGTCATTTTTCACCATGGTGAGGGGGTGAAGGGTCTCAGGCCTGTGTGTGTGTGTGTGTGTGTGTGTGTGTGTGTGTGTGTGTGTGTGTGTGTGTGTGTGTGTGTGTGTGTGTGTGTGTGTGTGTGTGTGTGTGTGTGTGTGTGTGTGTGTGTGTGTGTGTGTGTGTGTGTGTGTGTGTGTAAGAATGTGTCCATTGGTGTGCAAATGAACCCCGGCAGGTTTGAAAACCTCAGTTTGTGGAGGTCACCAATGCACATGACCTCTGTTCACACAGCAGAGAGAGATGTGTGTGTGTGAGGGGTATGAAAGGGCAGATTTGATGGCAGTAAGGGCTTCTTAAAGACCTTTCCTCCTGAGGCCATGTGTCGTGCTGCGATGCTTCAGAACAAAAGCATGTGCTGCATCATCTTCTGTTACGCAGAGAGAAACTTGAGGACGGGATGTGACTATTCCTGCAGAGTTCACACCAGGAAAAACCAACAGCAGGATTCAGAACTCTAATGATCACAAATGACATCTCTGAAGATTTACACCAGGTGTTTCTTCATGGTGGCATTAAGAATAAATCAAGAGAAAAGAAGATAAAGACCTCTCACGCGGGTCTCAACTAGTGTTCACATAATAATTTAGGAATAGATTTATTTAAACGATTAAACTGAGAGGATAAGAACTGTTCGGATCACATTAGTTTAAGCTCTTTTTTTCGTACTCACATTTGTGACTCTTTCCCCTAAAGACTTTTGGATGAAACATGATAGGTCTCTTTCTGTACATGTATTGATTTATACTGACATGGACTTAAATCTAAAAACTTCAAAACTGTCTGATATGTGCAAGTTATATTAGTTTAAATTAAAGTCAATTAAAACAAAATATTAACCAAATTAAATCTAGTCGAATTTTCAGAAATTAAGAAATTAAATAGAAACTTTAACATAATTTTATAATTAAACTGACTACAGGCATCATTTTTGTCTAAAGATTTCTGGTTGTGTGGTTGTAGTCTGGAGATATCGCTGCTTTCAGGGCTTTACATATTGTCGTAAGCTGAAGTGTTTGAGATCAGTGCATCTGAATCTCATAGACACAAACTACAAACACACTATAAATGTAACAGTGTTACAGATCATTTACCAGCCTTCGCTCTCATCCCCAAAACACACGTTTGAGTTGCAGTGTGGATAAGTGTGTGGATATGTCATAAGGTTGTGAAAGAGAAAGATTTGGACTCTTAGTGACTGTGAGAAAGTGGAACAAATGTGTTTTAGATGTCATCTTACATGGATGTGAGCTGAACAATACCTGAATGCAGTTTTTAGTCCAGCACAAACACTTATTTAGAATGACTGGTTTTATTGCAGCTAGTTGAGTTGGTGGTCTCAAGTCGATTGCTTTCTGCTCCACTGATCTACAGAATTCCAGAAAAGCTTTTTCTTCTTTTGTTCCCTCTGCCCCCGACTGCCCCGGCCACAGAAGAGGATTTCTTCAAGGGGCATTTGTTTGGTCAGAGCGGGCTGGACGGGACATCTGCCCCGGTCCACTAATAAATGAGACAACTTATGCAAATTAAGTTTAGTTGAAAAAAATCCTCTTCACCTGTTGTGAAGGTGTGTGTTTGCCTTTGGCTGTTGTGTGTGTGTAAGATTGATGCTTCCTCATGTTTGGACCTTTTTTGTCTTGTGTGTTTCTATTTACCTCTTCTTAAAGGAGATATCTGTCACACTTATCCTAATCAACACAACACAGTCCACTATTGTTTTAACCTTTGTTTTATTTGAGATTTTTCCCACTATTTCAAGACACTATAGTTTCAAGAAAATAGTTTAATTAACCCAAAATCCTTTGAATCAGAATTAGAGATTAAACACAAAGTTATATTATTGAAAACTGAAACTTTGATTTCATAGTTGACATAACAGTGAATGAAGAGAAATTTGTTTTTGGGTTTGTATGTATGGATGCAGACCTAATGTCCTTATGAGTTTAAAATGAAACCCATGCGTGAGTTGGTGTCTCGTGTATGGTGGTTTTGAGGGCCGGTGTTGGGAAATGGCCTCTTTTGCTGAGTCCCTGAGGTCCTCTAATGTGTTCCTAGAAATTTAGAGAATTTCTGCCAAGGAGACATAATTCTCATTTCTTCTCTGTTCTTCTGCTGAAGAAAATGCACTTAATTTAGAGTGTCTGTATTTAGAAAGTCGGCACAAGGGCATTGCTTTAGAATTACCATCGTGATCTGACCGGCTGACTTCTCCAAAGTTTTTATCATATTCTGCTCTTTATATGTATCTGTTTAAACATGTAACTTTAGAATGAGCAGTAATAATAAAAATAATAGAATAATAATAGAATAATATTTTCTTCTGCTCTTGCTGAGTGAATGCATCTTCTGGTTTCAACAGTCAGTAATGTGCGTGAAAAGAAACACAAAGGTTTGAAATGAAATGTTTGAGGAGTGTAGAACTTTGTGAAAGGTTTCCATGGTTTTCTGAGCGGTGGTCTGAAAGGTCAAAGGTTGTTTTAAATTGCCCAGCAGGTTGTATGCAGGGAAACGGTACACAGGGGTCAAATATTCCTACTATTCTATTATTTTTTTTACCTGGTTGTTAATGATTTCATTGAGTTTATCGCAGTGCACTCTGGGATTGGTTGGCTTTAGAATGGAGTGTTAGTCTACATGAATTTGATCAAAGATCTTGATCTCTTCTTGACCACTTGACCCATCATACACAAAAGCTGTGACGTGCCGGAGAGAAGCAGGGCGCTTTTTACAGCTTAGGGGGCAAATAAGAGTTTGGGCAAATGTTCCAGCTGCCCATGAGACTGAAAGGCTAAAGGGCACAACGAAAGGTCTCGAGCATGGCCCACGATTGGCCAGAGTGTTGCTTTGTGATCTGCTGGTGTGAGCGTGATTGATCAGCAGAGGTTTTGTGTCACTGTCTTGCGTTCACAGATGAGACATCTTAGCCCATGCAGTCATTTCTCTAAAGAGTGTACGAGAGCGAGGTGAGGTCAGGTCATGACAAAGTTTATTCACAGAGGACTTGTTAAATAATGCATCCGCTGATAAAACCTGAAAACTTCTCACATGGCCGTTACATTAAAGATAAATTAATGGATTACCTGACCTCTTCCATTACAGCTGCATCACATAGACACTTTAAATATGAAGAGGCTTTTACAATGTCAATTATGCATGAAGATGTGTTCAAACGTCCACTGTCCTGTGTTTATTATGTTCTTATGAGATGTTTATAGGGTTTTTATTGAAGAAGAATTATGTTAAGGGATGCTTGTTGTCATAGAGGAACGGCGTCATTTAAGTGTGTGTGTGTTTCTGTTTGTTGAAGGCTGAAATGTCAGTATGGTGGCGGCGTCTCTTACCTGCACTAAAGGATCCTTAAGGGCACTTATGCTCGTATTGCTTTACCATGAGAGTAAAAACACATGTTAAATTAAACAGAGAGAATAACATGGGGAGAGAGAGAGTGTGTGTGTGTGTGTGTGTGTGTGTGTGTGTGTGTGTGTGTGGGGGGGGGGCTCTAGCCTGAATGTTCAATGTAATGAAAGTTGTAAAACAAGATAATTAGAACACCATAGATCATTTTTAAGGTTTGTAAAGAAGAGTTATAGTTTGGTCTTAACGTGACTAAAATCCTGATCGTGATGCTTACCTAGAGTTTGGTCATCGGTCTAGAGACAATGAATCTGCAAGTAGAATAAGAATTTATTTAATATTAATTTAATCCTTATTTAAAAATGTTTTATTGTACATTAAAGTGATAGTTCTCCCCAAAATGGGAATTGTGTCATCACATTTTTGTCATTTAAAACCTTCATGACTGTCTTTCTCCTGCAGAATCAAAAAGAAGATATTTTGAAGAATATTGGTGATTGGCACATAATCATTGGACATTGTCCTTATACAGTTGTATGGGTGTAACTGCTTTTCCATTTCCAACGCTCTTCACAACACAACTTTTATTTTCTGCAGAAGAAACAAACTCATACACGTAAATAATGACAGTATTTATAGTTTTGCGTAAACACTTATAATGTTATTATGAAATTAATGTTCTGATTTTGAATTTGAATTTCTCTAGAGGAACATGAGTCCAATTCACATGGATTGAACAATATGTCTCGCAATATAAAATTGACAATGAGTTTTTGAGGTAGAATAGTTATAGTAGCCCTAGAGTTGAGGATCAGGGCCCTGTGTTGTCATGGCAACCATTGTCTTTCTGTGACCTGTTAGCTGACCTCGTGTGTAGTGATCCACAGGCCTGAGTTTCAGAACATAAGAAAGCCATTACCAGAGACGGTCAAACACAGAGCTGAATTTAAAAGATCTGTCCTACATATTCAGCAGTTTTGACCCATTTGCACATTTGATCTGAACCCAAAACTCTCGAGTTCCTACTGTCTTGATACAAGTTAAACTAAAGAATAAAAAAAACATCAAACTGGATGGGAGTTGTATTGTTGATCTTGTTTGTTACTGATGCTTTAGTTGAGAGGAACTTACTGCTGGTGAGGATTTGTTGAGGTCAAGGGTGAAAGGTCAAGCTAGGAATGGAATAGAGTGACATCCTTTTGTAATGCCTTACTATTTTCTTTTTCGTAACACTCTTAAAGTTATCATTCACTCACAAATTTAATTTCTGTCATCGTGTTCTCATTCTTTAGTCATTTCAAACCTGTATTATTTACTTTCTTCTGCAGAACACAAAATAAGATATTTTGAAGAATGTTGGGAGATGGCACCAATTCACTTGGTTTTATGTAAAAAAAAAATGGAAGTGAATGGGTGTCCACTTTTTCCGAAACTTTTTTCCAAATATCATCTTTTGAGATCTGAAGAAGTAAGAAAGTCATACACATTTGAAATGACATGAGGGAAAATAAATGATGACACCATTTTTTTGTTGGTGGTCTAAATGTATTTTTTTATTTTTTTATTACATGTTTCCATACTTGTTTTATGTTTTGATGTGAATATATGACGATGTGTCCTGCTGGTGATGAGGAATGAGTTTTGTCACTTAAATTTTTAACCTATTCCATTAATTTTATTGGTCTGATCTGAGACTTATACTGGCGTCTGTATGTACAGCACGAGTTCCATTGATTTCAGTTAACTTATTATTGACCCGAGGCTTTTTTAGGGCAGCGTGGGGGTTTTCGGAGGGGACTGTTTTTTTTTTTTATAATGGCCATTGTGGGTTTTATGGCTCTGAGTTTGAGAAGGTCATAAGGAAAAACCGCTCTGCCACAAAAACTGGTGTCCTGCAGTGCAGTGTAAAAAGAGATGTTAAACAAACATTTATGGCTGTTAAAGTCACGGCAAAACACAGTTTTTAATTTATTGTGTTTATTTATACTGAATATGTTCACTTTAAGGTGCACTTATAGTAACATTATAGCGAAAGTGCAGGTTTGAATAAATGTAAAAACATGTTTCTCTGAATTTTTATACTTTTATGAATGCAGGAATACAGCATAAATGTGAAAAATATTAATGTTAATATCCAGGAGCCCAATGTTTGGAGAGTAAAACATAAAACATGTTTATTTAAAGCGTCTATCCTCCTGTGTTCAATTTGACTCAATTATCTCTAGTGACAGTGTGATAATGTGTCCAGAATCATCTTACAACAACCAAATCTGTCTCTTGCTCACACACTCTCACCGTCTTCATTATTCATCTTTGTCCATTTCTGACATGTAATGTAAGTGGGTTCTATTGGGTCTATTGAGTTACTGAACACCTAACAGTTTACACTAAGTTAAGTTTTATGGTATAGAGTTTAATAATTTTTGAATTTATGTTGTTTTCTGTCTTCAGGTTTATCATCCTTTACTCAGCATCCGTCATCCATCACAGTTACAGAGCGATCGGTTGCACGGTTCTCCTGTAAAATCACTGCAACTCCCCCACCAATCATCACTTGGGAGTTTAACAGAGTCACTTTACCATTGGCAACTGAGAGGTATGGCTCTGCCCAGCTACACACTTACCCGTCTTAACTAAAGTAGATATTTCCTATCAGGTTTTCTTCTAATGTTAAACATATAATGCTTTTTTCAGAATCACAGTGCTGCCTGGTGGCATTTTGCAAATTCAAGGAGTTGAACAGGAGGATGCTGGAAGTTATCGCTGTGTGGCAACTAACATCGCCAGTCGCCGCAGAAGCTCAGAGGCCGTGCTGACCGTGACTGCAGGTGACAACCGCAGAGCTTCTTTCCTCATGTACAAGTGTTTAACTTTTATTTCCCTTACTGAAGCAATTTCAACTTTTTAATAGGTCCGTCTTCCAGAGTTCCCCAAAAGCCTTGTATCATCTTTAGTCCTCAAAATCTGACCGTAGCCACCCGCAGTAGTGCTCTGCTGGAGTGTATTGCCACGGGAAACCCTCGTCCTCTTATCTCCTGGAGCCGAGCTGACCACAAGTCCATCGACGTATACAATACGAAAGTCCTGGGCCACGGAAACCTGCTTATATCCGACATCAAACCCCAACACGCAGGAGTCTACTTCTGCCGTGCGACCACACCGGGAACGAGGAACTTCACCATTGCTGCTGCTAACATAACCGTGCTAGGTAGAGTATAAAACATGTATAAAAGTATGTTTACTTAGTAGTAAAAGCAAGAAAATATTTGAATACGTGTTGCTTTGTGTAGCACCTCCATCTTTTGTGGAGTGGCCGGAGAGCGTGACCCGACCCAGAGCTGGTACTGCCCGCTTGGCGTGTGTGGCACAGGGCTTTCCTAACCCACGGATCACCTGGCTGAAAAACGGCAAAACCCTTCACTCAAATGGACGGATCAAAATGTACAACAGGTATTGACACAGCCCACGTATAAAACCCAGGTAAAATTGGGCACATTTGGCCTTACAGATGATGCTCAAACAGGGTTTAGGACACTGGTGTAATTCAGTGCTTGAATTGTCTCTTTTTGTCTGCTGGAAACGAAGTCTCGCTGAATTATTCATGAGACAGTTTCTACAGAGGAATAGGAGACACTTAATAATTCAACGCTTTGCTAATAGTGTTTTGCTTGATTTTCTCTTTGATTTTCTTCTAATGACTTCTCATGTCTGCCATTGTTATGAGATCCGGAAAGCAAGCGGTAGCAAGACGCAGGGGGATGGAGCGTGTCAATAACATGAGTTTAACATGTGTGATGAATGTGTCTGCTTTGAACATTTAACAAAAATCTATATTTGTGGATCTTAAAAGAAAAGGTCTGGGTTACATTTTCCCTCATAATTAAATAAAATTTATTTTTATCCATTAATGTGAACATTTTAATCACCATTATTTTTTCTTAAACTTTTTGCTGTTTAAATAATGTTGATAGTGATTCTCGTGAGATTATACAGTTTATATAAAGTACAGCTGTCAAAAAAATTATCACGGTAAGCTACATACAAAAAATAATTGTTTATATGTGTATACATATTTCAAATTTCATATATGATATATATAATTAAAACAAAAATTACTAAATATTTCAGTTAAGTTTTAATTTTCAAATGTAAATTCCTAAATATATGCATATATGCATTTGTATTTATAAATTATGTATTAATTGTTTAAATAAATATAAGTATTCCTACATAAAACATTTTTACTTTATAAAGCGTGTCACTTTTTAGCAAAGCAGTTTTATAGTAAGGCAATGATGACTGTAATAAAGATAAAAATAAAAAAATGTATGGTATTATAATATATTGTTGTCAATTAATTGTAGTTATTTATTGAATTATCATTGAAAACAAAAGTTTTTTTGTTTTTACAGTAAACTGGTGATAAACCAGATCATTCCAGAAGATGATGGTATATACCAGTGCCAGGCAGAGAACCAGCTGGGTTCGGTTCTGGCCATGGCTCGGCTGATCGTTGTGATGTCAGATAATCGCCCCAGCGCTCCCAGAAATGTGCGTGCGGAAACCATGTCCAGTTCGGCCATCCTGCTGGCGTGGGAGAGACCCGTGTACAACTCCAACAAAGTAATCGCTTACTCCGTGCACTACATGAAGACTGAAGGTGAGTGACACCTATTTTACACTCTAATATAGTTCTTGTTTATTTAAAACTTCTTATCACAATCATCTGACAAGAAATTTGAATTCTTAACTCTTTAGTCTATGTGGGAACATTTTGTTTTCTGTCTCCTGTTAGCTGTTCCTAAAACTTGAAACTTAATGAAAGAGCAGCAAAAGTCATCTTTGTCAGCTTTTAACAAAACATTCACAATTTGCTTTCACACTCATTTAAGTAACATGTCTGTAGAAAACACCTGCCTGTCTGAGAAGAAAAGAATGAGGGAGTTTAATCTTTATTTGGAATGTTGGCACTTGTGTACTCTGTGCTTAAGAGTTCCAGGTCATTTATTTGAAGAAGAATAAAAAGAGAAAAGAAAGAGCGAGCATGTGCAGAACAGAAAGCAGCGGAAGTCATTAAAAGAGCTTCATTATCGTGAGTGTCTTCTGAAGCTCCGAAGAGTCAAAGTCATTCAGATTCAAGGCTCTCTCTCTCTGTCTTCAGTTATTCTTTCATATGAATGTCTTAATGTAGACTGGATGAAGTGTTTTAAGGTGTTGTAGTCTTGTGGGAAAAGCAGCAGGTGGAATTTGGCTTCTTTGGAAAGAATTCATAGCCGTGTTGATGGAGTTGACATGTCTTTATAAAGTGCTGCCCGCTTCTGAACGGCTTCAGACTCACAGTTCAAGATTTAACAGATTTACATTTTTACAGATTTTCAAAGGATGAAAAGAAACAATTTGGGTTGTGTTTTCATGTTTTCATTTTTAAGGTTGTTATTTTATGCATTCATTTATTTTATACAAGTTATAAAATTTGTAAATCATGAATAAGATTTTTTTTACATATCTTCTACACAGTAATGGGATTAAATATCAAGCAAATCAAGTTTTTTCTTCTTTTCTATGATTTTAATTGAAGCACGTGAAAACAAACTAAGCAAAGATTTTCTGTAACTTAGTTATTATGTTTTTTGAGTTTATTGTTGGCAAAAGTCGGACGTTAATAATAAATGTCAGAATTGAATTATTTGGTCAAGATATTTTTTCCCTGTTTAGGGCTTTTGAAACATTCATTCTTGTTGTTCCTGCAGGTCTAAATAACGAAGAGTATCAGATAGTTATCGGTAATGATACCACCCGTTACATCATTGATGACCTGGAAGCCGGACGGAACTACACCTTTTACATCGTAGCCTACATGCCCGTGGGTGCCAGCCGTATGTCCGACCACATCATACAACGCACGCTGGAGGACGGTGAGTAAAGGACCGTCAGTGATGTTTCATCATCTTGTTACATTACCAAGGGTTAAAAAAAAATCTTAAAAATTTAAAAATTCAACCTTGACTGAAAGGTTCTTTAAAATGTAAAAGCTATTAATCTCTCTCCTCTTCTCTCAGTTCCATTGCGTGCTCCTGAATTGAGTCTCAGCAGTAGGAGTCCGACCGACATTCAGGTGTCCTGGCAGCCTCTCTCTCATAAGCTGAGTCGTGGTCGTGTGACGATGTACCGTCTATCGTACAGAACCAGCGATGATGGAGCAATTGCTCAACAGGAAGTTTCGGGAAACAAAACACATCACCTCCTTAAAGGCCTTCACCCTGACACTAACTATCTGCTCCGCATTGCTGCGGCTACCAGCGTGGGCTGGGGCGAGCCGTCTGCATGGACAACACATAGAACACCCAAAGACTCCAGCACGAAAGGTCAGTCTACAGTCAGTCTGTGACACACACTCGCGCACACACACACATACGCACACACACACACCAACGCACGCACGCACGCACGCACGCACACACACACACACACACACACACACATACACACACACATACACATACATACACACACATACACACACACACACAAGCACATAGATACACAATCTTTTGTCTCTTAGTTGACACACAGGTATTTTCTGCTAAAATAGAAATAGAAATTCAAATGCCTAAAGAAAGATGATGCTAGACTCTCTCCCAGGCTGATAATCTTGTTAAAGCATTGCATTTGTTGCTGCGTGACCTCTGACGCCACTCCTCATTCACATTGGAAAGGTTTTAGTCATGGGTTATAAAGCCTGCGAGGCAGTGAGCCTCAACTCACATATCAGATCACATAACCCAACTATGTTCGCATGCTCTTGTTAAACTAAAGAGACAGTCTATGCACCAGACACGTGTTTCATGAGCTGCTGATGTTCCTGTGAGGTCCTGTATAACTTCTGGACTCAAGACATTCATAGCTGCAGTTGTGAACAATAAATCTCCAAGATTTTGGTCTGTTTTCTTCATCCTCAGTGGAAATTTGAGACATACAAAGAGCATTCCTCTCCAACCATGCACCTTCAAATGTTAACCTATGGAAAACAAGCACAATCTTTAATATCAACCATCTTTGTTTTATGAGAAATGTTTATGTTTGGCTCATGATATGGGGTCATTCTATTCTTATTGCTTGTGTTATTATCCTCCATTAGTTCCCATGGCACCAGAGCTCCAGTTGGAAACGCTGAACTGCACCACCATCACGGTACGCTGGAATCTCCCAGCAGGCAGTGCGGCTGATCTTCAGGGATACAAACTCTCATATCATGAGGAGAGTCAGCCAGAGGGAACCCTGACCCAGGTTCCCCCACACCAACGCCAACACACCATCGGAGGACTGGGTGAGTACATCACACAAGCCCAGTGATTTCTGGGTAAAAGTGTGTGTGTGTGTGTGTGTGTGTGTGTGTGTGTGTGTGTGTGTGTGTGTGTGTGTGAGAGAGAGAGAGAGAGAGAGAGAGAGAGAGAGAGAGAGAGAGAGAGAGAGATATGGAGCATTAAGACTCATAAAAACAAATATATGGTCAAAATGCAAAGCACTGAAGTGTTTGAAGGATATATGGATTTCTTGCTGTTCTTCCTAAACTCCACCCCCTGACCTCTGACACTGCCACCCTGTGACCCGAATTGTGGACAGAGCTCTGGCCTTCCCTTGATTCTCTGGAGGAGGATGAATCTCATCTGGGCCTTTAGTTAGTGCTGGCTATCCCACAATGCTTTGCTTGACCAGTAGCCATCTGTGGCCGTAGAGAGGTCATCCAGCTGGACAACAGCTGATATTTAAGTATTCAAGCTGATATTTAGTATTTGCATACATGATGCAGATGATAACAACATCTATTTAATGGGGAGAGAGATGGAGCGTTTAGCTCAGGTTTTTGCCTATTGAGACAAAATACTCTGCCTAGGTTTGCCAAGATGTCTACAATGAGACATAGAATTTCTCAAGCAATTTTCATTCAGAGACCTCATCGTCATTTTTACCTTTATACTCTGACTGCATGTTACAGTTCATTTCTGTTTCATTTTTATTCCTGGCAAGTCGACAAATAAAGAAAGAAAGTAAATATTATTAAGAGTTTGTTTTCTGTGACACAATAGAACACATGCTTTTTTGTGTCAACTTCCCAAATTCATTTTGAGATGTGGGTTTCAGAAAAAATATCTGAATGTCTTGAAGATGATTTTAATCATCTGGAAGAAAATTCCTAATAGACATCTATTGTTTAAAACTGTCTTTGTTTTCCAAACTGAGAGAAAAGCCTAAAGAGAGGGCAAAAACCTTAATTGTTGACCAGTTTAGGAGAGAGAGAAGATATTTTGTCCTAATTGATCTTCCTATCATTTGTCAAACTTTTTTCTTGTGTAGGGCGACTTGTAAAATGACTTAAACCCTTTAAATCTGATGTGATACAGTTCAGACCGCTGGAATGATTACTGCAGTGAAGTTTAGGGAATATTTATGTGTAAGTTGTTAAATGAGATCAGGTAAATGTGTAAGTTGAAGAATCTCAAAGACGTGCGTGTTGTCATGTTCTGTGTGTATGCTCCTCACAACAGGATTTGACATGCCCAGATTCCATGTTATAGGTCAGAGGTCATAACCCTTACCCTAACCACAGATGTCAACCCCCTCTCAGTGTGTGGTTAATATCTCCAGGCTATTGTACCAGAGGGATGTTGTCCCTGTGTGGATCTAGGGTTTAGGGAAAAGTCACATGTAAAATTGAGTTCAGATTAAATATTTCTCAATCATAACTATTGCGACTGAAGTTTATTTATAACATCTTTTAACTTCTTTCAGTTAGTCTCTAAAGTTTCTTTTGTCTCTCGCTCCCCCTCTCCAAACACACTCTTTATCTCAGCGTGTCTCTGAATGGTGATGGCTCAGAGAAAGAGCTCGACTTGTGTGTCTGACCTTTGACTCCAGATTCTTTAGGAGTTTTATCTGAATGTGAACTTTGACCCCTGACTGGCTCCATGAAGACTCTTCAGTGTTGTGGGTCTTAGAGACACACCCTTGTCCAATCACAACAGACCTGTTCCTTGATTCTTCCTCTTTAAGAATAAAAACACAGATCAGTTTTGAGTGTAAATAGATCAAATTCATCATTATGAGTGTGCTGAAGTAGACTGTACTGAAGCAGTATTATTTATGTTATTATGAACAGTTTAATTTTGTCATTCCGTTTTCAGTTGTATATTTGTCATTAGTTAGATCTCTGACATTAACAAGGATTTCAGTCAGTTGGAATGGGATTTATGACAACATTAAGATGAACTACTGTATAGGAACACGGTCAGTCTGTGTAGCACCACCATGTGGCAAATTGAAATCCATAGAGCAATTTAAGATCAATGATGGAGTGTCAATATGCAAACTTGATATCATTCAAATTACTATGCTATTCAATTTACCAACCCAATTTACTTTGCTTACTTATTAAAAATATTAATATACATCAGGGCTGTACAATTAATTGTAATCAATTGTCTATTTACATTTTGGCTTCCAACAATTGTCAAAATAATGTAGGCAAGATGAAATTTTGCAAGGATTATCTCCATCTATATTTACATTTATTAAATATTATTTATTTATAATAACTAACAAATATAAATAACCATATTTATTTTAATAAAGAAATCTCAATATTATTTGTTATTTTAGGTCTTATGTCTAACTTGATTTTTTGTTAGTCATTTATTGACACAGATTTTTCCAAAGTTAGTGGAGTTATGATGTTTAACAATTGTGATCTCAAAACTGCATGAAAAGATCTGTGTGTGTGTGTGTGTGTGTGTGTGTGTGTGTGTGTGTGTGTGTGTGTGTGTGTGTGTGTGTGTGTGTGTGTGTGTGTGTGTGTGTGTGTGTGTGTGTGTGTGTGTGTGTGTGTGTGTGTGTGTGTGTGTGTGTGTTAAAGCGGACAGATGACAGATGGTTGAATTGAAGGGGGAGAATTATCTTTTGTGTTGACCAGCAGCAGGAATGATCACAAACTCACTGACCAACACCTTCACCTCGCACATCCACTTCTCATTACAACACACACGCATGCACACACACATTCCTGCATGCACACTCCCATTATAATCGTGTTCCCATCTGCTGTTTCTCAGATGCAAAGGAAACAAAGTCATTTTTTATTTTGCTTTTTCATGCCAGACCCCAGAAAGAAGTATCATGTTAAGCTGTTGGCGTACAGTGTTCTGGGTGAAGGATACCAGGCCGATCAGACCATCAGCACACCTGGATGTGTTTGTGAGTTTCACTTTTAATTTTTTTTAGAGTCTTATACACTTTCTTTAGACATAGTCATGTCACTCACAATGTGTTTATTTCACAGCCGTCCGTGATCGTTTGCTCCCACCCCCTCCGCCACCTCATCAGGTTTATGCCTACAGTAACAGCTCCACCTCTGTTCTCCTCCACTGGGGTCGACCCGCTTTCACCGCAGGACAAACGGTCAACTACACCATCCGCTGTAATCCGATCGGACTGCAGAACGCCTCGCAGGTGCTCTACCTGCAGACGTGAGTATTGAGAGAGAGAGAGAGAGAGAGAGAGAGAGAGAGAGAGAGAGAGACTATTTGTGACAATTTAAATAAAATGTATTATAAAGGTTAATTGTGTTGCTGTGTCGTGTTTTGCAGTGATGCTCAGAATTTGCTGGTCAGTGATTTGGATCCAAACACAAATTATGAGTTTGCCGTGCGTCTTCATGTGGATCAGCTGTCCAGTCCCTGGAGTCCTGTGGTTTACCAGCAAACACTACCTGAAGGTAAGCACACAGAATCTACTGAGCCTGTCGACAGCAGTACACTTTTATTTTCCAGTGTTGAGAAATTGCAGTCCATACAGATGCTTTAAACTTCAATCGGGAGTAGTTTTCATTGCAAGCACAAATAACTTATTATTACAAGCTTGCGCTTCTCTGTTTCTCGGTTCATTCAGCTCCCTCTCGCGCTCCTGTTGGAGTCAAAGTCAGTCTGATTGAGGGAGATTCAGCGCTGGTGTCATGGAAACCGCCCGACGAGCCCAACATCACAGTGACAGGCTACACTATCCTGTATGCATCACGCAGGGCCTGGGCGACTGGAGAATGGCAGATCCTTCAGAGAGAAGGTGTGTGTGCTCGGATTGTAAATCTCATTGTTAACCGTCCATCTGAGCATCTCAGAACTAATAGTGTTTAAAGTGCTATTGTGCAGAACATAGAGGGCAGTAATAACTTTCTGACATCACATATGATCTGCATATCTGATACACAATACAATGTCACAGGGATGATGGGGTTTTGCAGAATAAATCCTGTAACACTAGGACTTTATGCTTAATAAACACACCAATATTACCTCACTCGTAATTTTTAAAGAGTATATGTGCCTTGAAAAGGGGGATTTCTAACAAGTTCCCGATATTAACGTTCTCAGGGGTCCTATATTCCCTTTTGAACAGTGTTTATTACATTTATGATGTGCCAAACAATTATTCAATGTATGTAAGTATTTCGATTTTGAATAAATTCCACTTCATTCCCTCATACCCTCAAAAAGTATTTTCAAAAAGTATTTTCAAAATCTTGATTTGTCTTGAATGAAACTAATCTGATGGTGTTGTCTACAGGAAGCATCACTATGGCTTTGCTAGAGAAACTTCAGTCTGGTCAGGTGTACCTGGTGAAGGTCTCAGCGTCCAATCAGATGGGAGATGGGCCGTTCTCACCTGCTGTGGAGATAACTGTACACTCCACTCATGCTAAGGGTGAGTTTTTATTATACAGCCTTGCCTTCGGGACACTATTTTCTACACAAAAACAGTCAAGAATGTTGGCAAACTCACTTATGCATTTATATTTTATCCACATTTTAGAATAATAATAAACTTGTCAGAATAATGAATTTTTTGGTTTTATGATAAGAAAAAGGGGAAAAATGTACAATTTCATAGTTCCCAGTAAAAACAACTAACTTTCTGATGGTGTGAAGTTCCAGATTTGATAACACTTTCCGAAACTGTCTAAATCACTTATAATTCATGAAACAGTGTGTTACTTTCTTCAGTGTCTCACCCTCTAATCTGCTCTCTTATAGGCTGTTATTTCTTCAATATTCAGTGAGAGCCATCTGTTTCAAAAATAAAATAATTTTTTAATATAAAAAAACATGTATGTTTGGTTTATTATTGTCTATTTAACTTTTATCACAAAATATGCACCCATGAATTTTTTTAAATAAGAAGTGTTGAATTGTAATAATATATATAATTTATATGCTTTACTACAGGGTTTTCTGGTGGATTTTATCACCTGGATCAGCGCTCGATGACCGGTATAGCGGTTGGTGTGTGTATTGCTTTATCCTGCATCATCATCTGTGTGCTCATACTGGCCTGCAGAAGCAAAACCAGGTATGAGCTGCCCTGACAACTTCCCTTCGAGGACTGTTTCTATTGTAACATCATGTCTGATTCAAGTCTCTCCGTTATGATGTAGAAAATCCTGCACTGCCAAATCCACTAGACAGACAGGAGAACAGACTCCACCCACTGCTGCCCATCTGGCCAATGGGAGTCAAGCTGAAGGGGTGGAGGTGATGATGCCCATGACGAGGGACCAATTCGTGGATGCAAAGGTATGTGACAGATCATAGAATAAAAGTTATAGAATAGTAAGATGTTATGAAAACATTCTGATGAATGTATTTGATTATTTTAGGGAGGAACAAATTTGATCATTAACAGTTATGGTCCAGTGAAGCCCACCAATGAGAAGAAAAGCAAATGGTGCTTCTTCAAGAGCGATGAGAATGTATGATTTCATTCTTTTCTGTGTCTTGTGTAAAATGATGTCAGTGTTGTTAAAACACTATTATTTTGTGTTGGTAACAGGATACAAAGAAGGTATCCGGCCCCTCTTACTCATATCACCCGGGCACGACTCTTCTGCATTACACCGACACATCGCCCGGGTCTTCTCATCACCAGCCGTCCTCTCTTCAGGGTTTGTTCGGGTCAACAGAGGGCAACAGCGAGGGCTCTCATTCCAGTGAGACGGGCGACTCTGGGCGTTACTCTAATGATGATTCAGAGGGGTCCAGCAGCCGCCCGGCATCCCTGCAAGATGAGGAGAGCGGAGAGTCAGAGCGTTATGTAATAGAGAAAGAAGATCACCTCTGTGTTGAGAACGCGGAGGTCACGACACAGTCTCATCCTGTTTAACACAAACCTATGGCTCTCTAACGCCTTCTGCTGCTGGAACTGAAAAAACCCACAGACTGCTTTGTCTGTTTATTGGTGAATGTATTATTGTTTCTCTCTTTTGATTTTGTGTTTGAAACTAAAATCTCACCCACCATGAATGTTTAAAAGTTTGAGGTTGGAAAAACTCCCTTGACATTCTTATCTACCTCAGATGGAATTTTCCTTTCAGTATTTAAAATCTGCTTACACGCATTCAGTTTAGCAATAACTCAGATTGTGTGTGTGTGTGTGTGTGTGTGTGTGTGTGTGTGTGTGTGTGTGTGTGTGTGTGTGTGTGTGTGTGTGTGTGTGTGTGTGTGTGTGTGTGTGTGTGTGTGTGTGTGTGTGTGTGCTTGCGTTTGTTTTTGTGTGCGTGTTTGTATGTTAGTTTGTTTGTTTGTTTGTGTCATCCTGAATTGTAGGGTTGCTAGAGTGCCTAGTATTTGCACTCAGGATCTTCCTACAGTTCAGAAGCGTTAACATTTCATTTGAACATTTTATTTTGAGACGTCAGGAGACGATATCAGTTGACGTCTCCAAACTCAAGCGATTTCTCAGGTTCATTGTTTGTGTGTTTTTGCTCTTATAGTTTTATACTACCTCATTTGAACTTTTATTTTTTGTTGTAGTTGTGTTTATTTTCTTCATCTCAGGGATCAAGTTTTCTTTCATTTGAAGAGCTGTGTGTTATATTCCGTGAATGACAGGGTATGCTTATCTAAGGCCGCGTTGAATGTGTCTTTAACCTCTGTCGTTGAGATGAGAGATGGAATTCTTTACATAGATTATTTCTTTCTTTTTTTCTACTTTTAAATAAGAAATTAACCCAAACTGTTGACTTCAGTGTCAGAAACAGATAGTTTTAATAACTGGCCTTAATGAATGAAGAGTTGAGCAGAGATATGAGGAAGAGATTTATAAGATTGCAGTCTGATATTATGCAGTACATGTGCTAAAAACCAAAGATAATAAGCAAGTATACAATGATCATAAATCGCCTCTAAAAATCTATTTTTCTTGAGATATTACTACTACTGAACATGTTTTTTTCTGCTTTGATATAGTTAAGATATTTTAGATTTAGAGATATGAGTCTAGCACTTGTCCTTCGTATTAGTTTGTTTTGTATTTTGCGTAGGTTATGCAACTGAAATGTGCAACGGTGACGCGCCAATCATCCCATAAACTGTTTGCTTCTTTCTTCCTTTCTTCTGAGCTGTTGGCTGTGGTTCAGGTTAAGCGTGCTGCTTTTAAGATCTGAGAAACACTTTGCCAGTTTTCTGACTCGGTGCCCAATCAATATGAAGACAATTGATGGTATGATGCATTGTGGGTGAACCTCACAAAACGTCACACATCAACCCTCCACAATTTTATAAAGGTGACTATTTTAAGTTAATGTTTTTGCAGCAAAATTGCAAATTAAAATTTTTTATTTTATGGTTGAATATGGTTGATTTTGACAAATTATGTGAGATTCACCCTTTAAACCAAATATCAGCTTCCCCCATTAGGATTTCAAGCGTAACATGGATGTGTTGCATTGTATATGGAGATTATATGCAGAGATAGTATTATTATATTATAAATCATCATTCATGTGTGGCTGAAGTTCTTCTCAATCAGGGGGAATTGATGGGTCTTGGATGGCCAAGGTATGTCAATCAAAGAGACACAATCAAGTTCTAATCTTTCCATTTCAAACGCAAACAGCCTGAAACCAAAGATTGTTGTCACCGTTGCATAGAAGATCATTGTAGAAACTTTTCTATTTGCATGATTTTCATCATTTCTGGATACTTTTCTACTCATGAAAGAGCATTTGGTAACCAAGATGGTCAGACTTTCACTTCTTTAAGACATTCAAGCAAACCAAAGTCGATGGTTTAAATGTTTTTGTTTCTTTTTGAATTGTTCTCACTGGAGGAGAAATAATGTATTGTTTTTTGTAATGTTAAAGTGTTTTTGAAGGTCATTTATATGCCCTCAATGTTTACTTTATATTTGGTTTGTTTTTGATGTCAGGCAAACTAAAAGCTTTGAAAACCGTCCAGAGTTGGTTTTCCGGTCTCCTTGTCTGACCGATGTCCATTAAGACCATCAAACCAGACCAGTAAACCTGCTTAGGCCATTTAATCTGTCTGGTTTAGTATAATATGATGCTGGAAATGTTTTAATATGTATTTGAATTATCTAATTGTGTTAAAACTGTATTAATCTGTTAAATTGTGACTTTTCTTTGATCAGGTGTAATTGTACACGTCAGTTCAGACTTTACTCAGGAAAACGTCTCTATATTCTGTACTGTACTGTAAAATGCACTTGCTTTAACTCCTTCATTTCTGTTCTGTTATATTGTTGTTCTGAAGTTTGAGAATTGTTATTCTTTTCTCGAAAGGAATCAGAAAGATCCACACAAACATTCCTATTTCCTTTATTTGCTCTACATTATGTTTGCTTTACATGTGTGTGTTGTACCATGTGTTTATTGGAAGATGTATTGATTACATCTTGCATTTAATTACATCCCACCACAAATGTTTGCTTATAAAGAATGATTTTCAATTTAAATAAAAGTATAAAATGATCACGGCTTTCATATTCAGAGTAATTAAACCTTAAAATTCCAGTTATTTATGCAATGACTTTTAAAAAGAGTTTATATTATTGTACTATTTTACATGTTGTTTTAATCTTAAATGAATGGACTTGATCATAAACTACATTGAACTCACTTATCTATCTATCATATCTACAGTCCATATCATAAAACTTGGGATCATTTTTAAACCATATAAAAATAATTTTATATTTACAATTTTGCTAAAACATAGTTATTCAGATCATTAATACACATTAAAAAAAGAATTTACTATAAAAATAAAATACCTCCAAATGTACCAGACATTTCGGATGTAGGAATTTTACCTCCTCAAAACGGAAGTAATATTTATAACAGTGTTATTTTTATACTTTTATATTACTCATGAATGAGTAAAAAACAATCTGCTATTGAAATCAAAAACAACTTTTTATATAACTAAACCAATGCGATATTTCCGAGTTGGGATGTGGGAATCATCCCAAATCCGACATGGTACTTAATCAACGTCTCATCGTAACAGTTGACATTTTCTAACTAACCAACCAATGGTGTCGCGTTTTCTTGAATATTAATTAGATGACGATGACGATGCTTCGTTTTCAGCCAATGGCGCTGCTTCGCTCATTAATATTAAGTATGCGATCGGAGAAGTTGTGAAGTCTCTTCCCGTTTGCGCGCTGAGCGACAGAGACGAGTTGAGTCCATTTACAGTTCCTGACGTCAACATTACGCGTTCGTCCCGATTATTCCACGACTTTGAGTCATGTGAGGGGCCTGTAATGTCCTCTGAGCCGGATCAAGATCCATTCTCTCTGAAACGACACCGAGGTAACGTGAGTCTTCCGCGCTACATCCGGTGGCGGCCTTCAGGCCTTCACAGAGCAGCACAAGACTTCATGTTTATATTCAAGAATGTCAAAGTTTGTCAGAGTTCAGAATAAAGTTTCTATAAAGTTTATTTCAACACTTTATTTACAAATCAGAACTGTTTTGTTTGCAAAACACAACCAATCACATGATTTATTAAAATTAGGGTTAAATTATTCACATATTTATAATCTAATCTAATCATACTAGTAGAAATCTAGGTTATATTGTATATGAATGTGGAATAAATTGTTAATGTTATGAAAATATAAAGTGTTATATTAAATATTGTATGCTGATAAATGAAGACATCAAATATTGTCATCATCATTATTGTTATATTTGTTTGGTCTTCCATTTAATGATTTATAAAGAGATTTATTGTGACTTTAAAAGTTTTCATCCCCTTGACACTTACCTTGTTTGTGTTTATATCCACATACAAGATATTTGGTCTTATAATCTGATTATAATGACTTTAAATGAGTGTTTTAAGTGAGTGTTTTAAGTGAGTGTTTTAAATGAGTGTTTTAAATGAGTGTTTTAAATGAGTGTTTTAAATGAGTGTTTTAAAGGATGTTTGGTTTGACAGGTGGTGAAGGTGGCCTGGATGATGTTTTAGGGACTCCTGGCCTGCTTGTGGGGAGTCCAGATAAAAAGAGACGCAAGTCTAGCACACAGGTAATGTAAACCTTTCCACGCTTCCAAAAGCACTGGGACACTGATTTTGTCTCTAATGAATCATGTTGTTTGAATATTGACATGGTATAATATTGTTGCTTTGGGTAGAATGTGTCAAATGTATTATGCATGCCAAATGTATAACGGTAAGTGTATCTCACTGAAAGAGTTTGAAAATGACACACTTTAGGAATACCATGCTTAATATGGAATGAAGTCTATTAGAAGTCATTCAGTTTAAATCCCCATTTCATTTCAATCTTAAGGCAAACATCTGGAGATATTCTTACTTTCATAATAACTTAAGTTCAAATTCAAGTTCAAGTCTGCTTTATTGTCAATTCTTCCACATGTACAGTACATACATACAGAGAATCGAAATTGCGTTACTCTCAGTCCCCCGGTGCATACACATAACACTAAGTAAATAGATAAAAAGATAAAAAACTATACCACTATACAATTATACAATTCTATGTAGAAAGATATATCAATAAAAATAAAAAAATAAGTTTAATAAGAACAAAAAGACAAAGCAGCGCAAGGCACATGGCAGATAGAGTGCAAACCAGTGAACAAACAGTGCAGATAAAAAAAGATTTTTAATGCAATAAATAGCTTATAGATCTTACTGTACAGGTAGAGAAAAATATTAATATTGATCTTACTGTACAGGTAGAGAAAAATATTAGTCTGTATATGTAACGTGTTTGATTTTGTAATTCCGATGTTGCTCTTTATTTCTTGTGCATCGCAGAACTCTGATAATAATACTGTCCATGTGTTTCTTATTAAGGTTCCCTTCTTGTCTTCTCTTTCTGAATATGCTCCCCCATCAAACCTGAGCTCGGATCACTTAATCGCTTCCAACCCTTTTGATGACAGCTACAGTTTACCTTCTGTAAAGTCATCATCCTCTGCTAACCCTTACTTTAGCCCCTCACATTACTCTGGGTTTAGTGGCTATGGCATACCCAGGATGGCCCCTCACAGAATGCCCTCTCCTCAACCATACCAGATGAGAAACCAGCCCCTTTCCCAAAATGCCATGGGTTTCAACCGGGCATTGGGATTTAACCATGGGCACCGTGAGAACCCGAATCACGGGCATCAGTTTGGCATGGGTCAGCCGTTTAGACCGGGTGCGGGAGAGAACATCTATCAAAACAACCCTCTGAACCACAGCAGGGGTTCTGAAGGTGTTCCGAGGTTTGTTCCAGATGGGAGTGCCAAAATAAGTCCCAGACTCTCTCAGCAACAGAATAACTTCATCCGGTTCAGCGCGACCAAACAGGACCCGATTGAGACCACCAGCAAAAATTCCACGCTGAACCCATCGCCACGGAAACAAAGCCAGAACTTTGAGGACAGCACAATCCAGGACAGCACCACCAAGCTCAAAGTCAAAGGTCGAGGGAACACACGCGTCGAAAAGCTCAATGGTGTCCTGCACTCAAATACAGAAGCGCTGAAAAAATCCCCACTACGTGAAAACACAGATAAAACTCGCAAAGGACACAATAATAAAGTCCAGGGGCAATCTAACAGACGGAGCATGTCGTCTGAGCCCGTTTATCCGTGTGGGATATGTCTGAGTGAGGTGAAGGATGATCAGGATGCCATTTTGTGTGAGGCTTCCTGTCAGAAATGGTTTCACAGGGTTTGCACCGGGATGACTGAGACGGCGTATAATCTCCTGACGGCGGAGACCTCTGCAGTTTGGGGTTGTGATGCTTGCATGGAGGACAGGGGAGCTCAACTGCTTAAAACCCGGGATTCACCAGGGACACCTTCTGTGACCAGCGACGCACAATCATAAGAACAAATCAAGTCAGGTTTAAGAGATGAAGAGAATCTATTGTTTATTTCATGGCTCTGTATGTCTTTGTCAATTTCATGTGATCATTTCTTTTATTTTTCATGTCGTGTGAATTTTCGGAAGTGTTTGTTGGAGTTCCTCTGGCACCCCTTGATGAAACTGAAAATGTCATTTGATTTCTTATACTAAAAACCTTTTGAGTAATCTTTGTTTATAATTCATGTGTTTTTTATCATGATCTTCTCAGTTTTCCCTAAAGACTGTTAACATGACAGTCAATATCTGTTTTCTAAACTTATATTTTCTCTTAGCAAATGGTTTTTTTTGGAAGCTCTGTATCAGCAATATTCAAAGCAAAACTATTCAAAAGCTTTTCAATCGATGACAATCATATTTAAATCTTCCCTGGTTGGGTGGTTTCCATTGAATGTGGCTTAAGGGTTTCTAGGCAATAGCGTGTTTCTAATATATCTATTTTCAAAGGTAAAGTACTGAAGTCCTCTGTAGACACATGAGAAATGTTTCGGTGCTTTATTGCGCTTTTTTTCTTCTTTTCTCATAAAGTAACGTTGATGGATAATTTTGTGATTAAATGAATATAATCTTGAATCGGTGGCAGAACACATCTGAGGTATGATAACAAATGCACTTGCTACTTGAATAAGTTTTATTTTTTCTTCCTGTGTCTGTAGGGGTTTATTTTGGGAAAACTGCGAATGGGTTTCTTGAAAGTCCTGTTTTTTATGGTATGATGCATACAACAGCACAACGCTTAGTTTATAGAGTTTATTAAATTCACTTTGAAATGCTTTGTGTTGATCAATCAATCTTGCGTTTTACCTCAACCAAACCCACATTGTAGTTCACAAAGTAAAACGTTCAGATGCTAAATTATCAATAAGGTCAAAAACACAAAAGACTAGATGTGGTTTTGTGAGATTCATCAGTCATCTTCAAGTCAACTTTTTTATGGTTTGTTTTATTTCAGTTTTAGTTCTTTAGTTGGGTTTAGATTTCTCTGTAAATGAATGAGTCCTCATGTGGAAACATTGAATGTGTATTTCATGTCCTCTGCTTGTGATTTATCATCCAGCTATTTTCATGCATTTTAACTTGGTGTGCCAACCTACACAAGTGTTTTTGAGTTTCAGACACCACCGTGCCCGACTGTAGGGATACTTTCAACACAGCAGCATTTTGAAGGATAATCCTGTAAACAATTATTATATAATCAGACACTTGACTGTGACTAGTGCCTTAAATCCTTTGTTTGTTTGTTTTGAAGCAGATGGTGTTGTTTTATATAGTCGGATTATGAACACCCGCTTCAAAATGTAGGGGTGGAATATTTATGCAACTCATTTTATAACAGAACAGTGAATGTATGAAGCCAATAAACAACAACATGAAGTTTTTAACAAGAACTCAAGTTCACACAGATGTAAATTCAGGACGTGTGCTCATATTATAAGTGAACAAAGCTTTATTTAACAGAGAAACCTTTACAAAACTATTGTTTATATCTTGTTTCAACTCACACTGCAGTGGGCAATAAAAATGGATTATAGACTTCTCTGTCAATGAGTTTCAATTATTTTGTCAGCATCCCACATTGACATATAATATACATAAGCATTCATTAGTGTGAATTAAATACACTTTACTATTATAGTCGTAACTTTACTTTGTTAATACATTTTGTATTTTTAATTAACATGTCTATTATTACTAAATAGATCAACTGTAAATATAACACTTTACTTTGGATAAAAAAAACGTATATTACTTCAGAACTCGCATAAAAACTCGCCAAAACAATAAGAAAGACTTTTGTTGACCTTTTCCACACTTTCATTCATAAACTCGATTGTAGGACACGGTTGCTCCGCCCCTTAGCAACCACCGCCGCGTCATAGCAACCCGGTGTTTACCTTCACTCCAGTCAAGATGCCGCTTCCGGTGAGAGATTACACATGGACACAAAGTGAAAGCACAGTTTACATCAGTGTTCCTTTAAAGGGAATCAAGAGCACAAATGTCCATGTCATCTGCACGGATGACTATCTAAAGGTAAGAGTTACACTTCTCACATGGGAATACATCAAACTGTGAAGTGTGGAGATCAGAGAAGCAGCAGAGATAAAGTTGTGCTGTTTTATTGTTTCAGGTCAGTTTTCCTCCTTTTCTATTCGAGGCTTTCTTATTTGGAGAGATTGATGATGAGAAAAGTGAGGCTAAGATTGGGAATGGTGTCGGAGTTTTTACTCTGCAGAAAAAGAAACATGAAGCATGGGAGAAGCTCTTTGCAGTGATGGGTAAGAGATGTACTTATGATGATCTAATAATACAAACATGTTTTAAAGCAACATCATCTTGATTTTGTATGGTTAAGATAAAGACAGACAGAGGGAGGTGAGAGAGCAAGCCATTGTCAAAGTCCAAAACCAATCAGAAGAAAAGTCCAAAGCCAAGGCCACGAGGATTCAACAAGAGAAGAAATTTGCTCTGGAGACCATGATGAAGGTTCACGATATCCTTGATCTCAAATTCACTGGTTTTTGTTTTATGTATGTGACTTTATAACAATTAAACTTTGATGTCATTATTAATTGTGCATGAAGTAATGGTAACACAATGCCTTTTGATTCTAACAATGTATCAGTAAATAACATACATAAATGTTGCAGAAGTGTTTATTGATTGTTTAATATATTTACTAATGTTAAGTTTCATAATCTTCCATGATCCCTCTGCAGCTTGAGAAAGAGGAGCGAGAGCGGATTCAGAAGATAAAGGATGAAGAGTGTTTAAAAGCAACATCAGAGCTGGAGATCTGGAGAGGAACACAGGGAAAAACTGCAGAAGAAACAGAGACGCAGAAAACATCCAGAAACACAGCACATGACAACAAACCTGTTCGTCAGACAACTGTGAATGTGAATGTTACACCTGTGATGAAACCATTACACCATTCTGACAAGATTACAATTGGTAAACAAACCTACAATTTCGAAATGCTTTATGAATAAATGTATCTTGAGCATCAAAGTATAAATGTGTAGATGTGGGAACTGGGATAGATTGGATAATGAAAGTGTTCATGAAGTATAAAGAAAAGAAAGCCAAAGGAACTCGTATTTTGACTCGGTGTTGATGTTTTTTAATAAAGTATTTTTATGTTTTCTTCAGGCCAGAAAAGCACGAAGCAGAAGGATCTCCCTGCTCCCAGATCTGCTGGCTGTATCCAGATCAGTTTTACTCCGCGAATATTTCCAACAGCCCTGCGAGAGTCTCGTGTGGCTGAGGAGGAAGAGGTGACATATATCGTTTTAAAAAATTTGAAATTTGAAGAGAGAGATCTTAAAATAAGTTGTTGCCATTGTTTTACTAAGGCCTAGTTCTGGTTTAAACTAATCCCTGTTTAGGAAGTCCACACAATTTACGGTGAGGTCAATAAGTATTCGGTCACCCTGTAGTCTCACCGTGGTCCTTGCTCTCTTCACGGCTCCTCCCTTTTAGTTCTGGGCTGTTTCCTCACCATTCTTATCATCATTGATAACCCATGAGGAGAGATCTTCTGTGGGGCTCCAGTTCGAGATACATTGACAGTCATCATTAGTCTCTTCCATTTTCTGACAATTGCTCTAACGGTTGTTCTTTCTTCACCCAGCTGCTTGGCAAAAAGCTTTGTGAAGATCTACAATTTTGTCTCTTGTGTCTTTTGACAGCTCTTTGGTTTTGCCCATGTTGCTACTTAGACTTTTGACTGATTGTGGAGTGCAATAATTTGGAATCATGAACAGAATTTAGCTGGACTATTTAAAAGCAAAATAAGAGATCTTTGAGGGTCAGAAATCTGGCTTATAAGCAAGTGATCAAATACTTATTTGATACAGTAATTTACAAATAAATTGTCACAAAATCATGCATGTGATTTCTGGATTTGTCTTTTTAGATTGTGTTTCTCACAGTGGAAATGCAACTATGCTGAAAATTCTAGACCCATCCATGATTTCAAAGTAGAAAAACTTGCAAAATCACAGGGTGATAATTCTTATTGACCTCACTGTAAAGTATCTATATGTGTGTGTGTTGTGTGTGTGTAGTGGTTAATGAAGCAGGCAGAAGCCAGAAGAGCAGCAGACTCACAGTTGAATGAACTGAAGGATCTGACAGATGAAGAGAGAAATCCAGACTGGTTGAAAGAGAAGGGGGAGTGAGTTCTACCGCTTATATCAAACATTACACCCTGAGCAATGTCTGGCACTGTACACTTATATTTTGATATTAGCTGATAATATATCTACTAAAGTCACATTGACTGGAAGAAAAGTGGGTTAAACAGTGGGTATGTTTTGGTGATGTTCAGATGTTAGCGTTTATGCTGAACCAATATTACAGATCATTTAAATTATATGTTTTTCCTATGCAGTAAGTTCTTTTCAACTGGAAACTATCAAGCTGCTGTCAATGCGTACAGTCTTGCTATTAAGCTCAACAGAAAAATTCCAGCGTTGTTTTCAAATCGATCGGCCTGTCATCTCAAGATGAGAAATCTTCATAAAGCAATTGAGGACAGCTCCCAGGTCAGTTTATGTAGAATGATGTGTGTGTCAGTGTGTGTCAGTGTGTGTGTGTGTGTGTGTGTGTGTGTGTGTGTGTGTGTGTGTGTGTGTGTGTGTGTGTGTGTGTGTGTGTGTGTGTGTGTGTGTGTGTGTGTGTGTAGGTGTGTAGGTCCGTGTGTGTGTAGGTCCGTGTGTGTGTGCATGCATGTGTGCGAGCGTGTGTGCATGCATTTGCGTGTGTTTATCTAATCATTTTTGAAATTTGGATGTTTAAAAACCTGTAATATGGACTGAATCATATTTTCACAGGCTCTTGAGTTATTGACTCCTGCATGTTCGGCGAATGCTACAGCTCGACTGAAGGCACACGTCAGGAGAGGAACAGCATTCTGTGAGATGGAGCTTTATGTGGAAGGTACATACTTTTACGCATATCAACCTCAACATGTAAATGTGTGGTCTGTTCATGCGAACCTACCAGTTACTTTATGCAAAACATGTGATGTTCTCCTTGGGGTAAAATTAAATGGATGTCCTTGAAATGTATTTATTTTCCATCCAACCCCTTTTGCAACACAACAATATTTCCATTATTCAATCAGGCTACGGATATTTACATACTTATGATAAGTAGATTGACTTTTTATATTCTTTTAGCATAATTTTTTATGTCAAAACAGTAACAAGGACAGATTTTCAATTTTGCTGTTCAACAGTACAACATGATGACATCAACTTCACGAGCATTTGATTGCTATATGAATCTGATGATGTGTTTCACAGGTCTCCAGGATTATCAGGCAGCTGTAAAGATCGACCCACACAACACAGATCTGCAGGCAGATGCTGAGAAGATTCGTCAGATCATACAGAGCTCCACACCTAACTCCTGAAAACTATGAATATAGGTGTACTTGCAGTAAATACAGCACATATGCATGTACGTAAGCTTTGTTTTATTAACTTTGGTTCTCAGTTGTTATGTACCATCACAAATAAAGTTCAACTGGACACATTGAGAATTTTTCTGTCATTCAACCCTGGTCAGTAAATAACAATAATGTATTTAATTGTTCAATACAATTACAACAGGATGAGCCAAAGGTGTTCAAGCAAAAAAATTAAAGTGATTTATGATTGCTGTCCGTTAAATTGAGCTTTATAATTGGGAACATATAGCAGGCTGCTGTCCAAGCTTGTGTTAAAGGAATTGTCCCTGTACATCCCACACATCCCAAGGTGCTGCGAGAACGTCTGGGATATAGGATGATAGGAACAGGGTGAGGATTCAAATGTGGGATTCTGGGCACCGTAGTCTCTGGATGTAGTTTTATACATCAGGTTCTGGGATTTGGACAGTGCTGGATTTTCAGGTGAAGATGGAAGTTTCAGCATGCAGGAGAAAACTGGGTTGCCAGGATTTGCACATGGAGTCTTTGGATGCTCAGGACCAGACATGTT
Organism: Triplophysa yarkandensis; assembly: GCA_033220385.1. Classification (NCBI taxonomy): domain Eukaryota; kingdom Metazoa; phylum Chordata; class Actinopteri; order Cypriniformes; family Nemacheilidae; genus Triplophysa; species Triplophysa yarkandensis. The sequence goes on along the minus strand of CM065669.1, from coordinate 13,305,331 downwards.
GAAATTCTGCTAATAAATTAAATAAAAAATAAAGATATTTAAAGTAGACATATGACATGTGTAAACAAGCAATGCAAACTAATCGACACACTGTTTTAACAAATATTTATATATATATATATATATATATATATATATATATATATATATATATATATATATATCTTTAAAATTTAAATTTTATTTTAACTATATTTTAATGGTAACACATTCAATACTTTTATGTACATCACCTTAAATGTACTTCCTGTGTGCTATATTATTTTTAAATAAAGTGAAAGTTTTTTATATGTTTTTATTCTTCATTGTTGCTCAGCCTTTTACATTAAAACACAATTTAAAAACAAAAATTAATAAATAATTATTTTTAAGTTTGAACATAATAAATTCCTCTTACCAGTTCCACAGGGGACGAACAGATAATGAAGTTTTCACATCTCCATGGCAATGTCTGACGTCACCGGCGCATGCGCACAAACAAAGCGTATTCAAAGTCCAGCCGCTTTCAAATAAATACACGCAGTAATTCAATAAATCCCGCAAAATGAAAGCAAGACACGAAAAATACAAAAATAATGCAAAGTTAACACGCTTCGAAGTTTCAGAGTCACTCAAAGAACACGTTTGCTCTGTGAATTCAAGCGCTCATAGGATTTGTAGTTTTTAGATTCAACCACAGAGCGTCATCGAAGCAGATCTGCTGGTCCGTAAAACTACAAATCCCACAATCCTCTTCGCCACGCCGTCGCTTTGTTGTCGTTTATATGATGTGTGTTGATGTTTTGGCTCAGTTGCAGAGGCGTGACGTTGAAAGACAGATTTTCGCATTTGTCTTCTTTCAAGTTGATCTTTAAAAAAGGTAAGAACAAAAGTTATAGAAGTCTGACCTCATATGCTTCTATTTCAGACATAAAACAATAAGAGCTTCATTCACAAGTAGCTGTGTTGTGTTTCACATAGACTCAATGTATGTCATCATGTTCAAACCAGTGCACAGAAGTTTACATACACAATATAATGTTGACTTTAAGGGCTTTTAAAGCTTGATTATATAACATACATCTAATTTTAGAAGATGGGAGTTTCCATTACAGTCTGCTGGCTGGGTTTGTGTGTCTGAAGTAAGGTTAGGTCAGCACATGGGTCATGTTTGTTGATATTGTTCTTAGAATATGATCAAATATTTAATGCAGATCATCAGTTTTTGCATACATAATGAACAAACACATTAAAGTAACTGTATATTTTCATTGTTATGATGTTAAAGCTGTTCTGGGATCTGTGGTTTTGGTGTATAATGTTTAGGATGTCTGCTTTTGCTTTGTAATCATAACTTCTGTCTTCCTGAAAAACAAAGAAGGGAAACGAGAATATCTTCTTTCATCTGTTTTACTTTCTTTATCTGTTTTACTTCATCGCAATAGGAAAACTTAATGGCCTGATGATTCCTTTTATGTTTGTAATGAGGAAGAATGTTGTTTTATAGTGTTATTATTTTCCAATGCATTATGGTTTTAGGAAAGTTTAAAACCGTAAGATTTTTGGTCAAAGGCTCATTTATGTTGATTTGCAAATGTCTGTAATGTGCATGCAGAATAATCATTTACCAGACACAGGGTCAATCTGACATTTCCATGTAATACTGAGAATTAAGGTTAATTAAATAAATAAAACTGTTTGTGTCATTGTTTCTAATGCATGTTTTTTCTTTTCATTTTGTCCAGTTGGTTGAGAGATGTCTGAAAGCTCCAGTGACACAGAATCATCATGTGGATGGACTGTTATAAGTAATGAGGTGACTTATTACTTCACTTTCTGACCTGGATTTACAACTATCACTTTAGATTTAGAAATGATCCTTTGATAATCCTTTACTGGAATCTGGTAAACTTTTTAATAAAAATTGAGTTTTGCTTTATATCAAAATAAACAAAACAAGGCAAGGCAAATACATGCCTTTCTTGATTTCTGTAAATTGTATAGATGTATAATTAGTCAGAGAGTTCACCTAAAAGATCTGTCATTAATTACTCTTTATCTGGATAAATATCTTCGTTTGATGAACAGAGAGAAAGATTTTTGGAAGAAGACCTTTAACCAAACAGTTCTTGGACCTTATTGACTATTGCATAGTGGGACAATGATGGTAAAAAAAACTTTTTTCAATTCACATTTTTCTAAATATCTTATTTTGTGTTCAACAAAACAAAGTAATGTTTCCTGTCAATGGGGTTCAAGAACTTTTTGGTTACAAGCATTGTACAGATTGTAGAATCAAAGGTTAGTAAATGATGACATAATTTTATTGTTAGTGAACTATCCCTTTAAGTACCGATACATAAATACAATTTAAAGAAATACACAGATAAAATAGTGAAAGATTTTCTTTTGTATTTATAGATTTAAGGTGGTCCTTCGCCACATAGAACTTTTGATCAAATAGCAATTAATATATGAGGGAAATTAGCTGATTAGTCTTTTATACTTTGTAATCTTGCTTGGTTTTGGTGTTTTGTAGGGTTCAGACATTGAGACACTGGGTCCTGATACTGTTGGAGAATGCGAGGAGGGAGAGATCACCCGCAATGCAGTTACATCTGTCGGTAAAAACTCAAAAGATCTGTCAATAAAAACATCTAATTTCTTCATTGTATAGATTTCCTGCTTTATTAATGTAACTGAGATCTAGTATTATTATTGGGTGTTAGCATACAGAAGCTTAAGGCCATGAATGAAGACAATTCCTTTTAAACACAAGTAAACATTCAAGAGTTGTTGGACCACTTTAAAATATTTAAACCGGTTTTCAGCTGAATGTGTGGAAGAGAGTTTGGGAGAGTCTTCTCTTGACCTCACGTTGAGAGAGGAGGTGAATACAGAGGCAGAGTTTGTACTGGAGGTGAGATGATCCTAAAATTCTTCATGATACAAAGAGACATGTGAGGTGTACTGCCATTAAAAACAGGTTTGTTCCTCCAGGCGCAGGTAGATGTGGGTGAAGGAGATCCTGTGACGTTATGTTCCTCCAGTGAGAACTCTGACATCATAACACTTGCTGATGCGCGGGAGGCGGAGATCGAAGCATGGGAGGAGCCTGTCGCTAAGGAAAAGGAGGAAACAGGAAGCGAAGAGCTGGATCTCGGAACATCATTGAGCAGCCAGTATACGTTCAGAGAGACTGAAACAAGTGAGTGTAAAACAAACACATTTGTCAGCCACGAGAGGCTGAAAACTAGGTGAAATCCCAGAGAGATGGAAAATATCTTTGGAAGTTTACAGGAACATTCCTGGTGTTTATACCTTCTATTGGGTCTTTGTTACTTTCAAATTTTCACATCACATTTCTTTTAAAGGTGAATTAAAAAAAAACTTTCATTACGTTTATTTTAGATCGGGGTTATAAACGATATTCAAAATAATGATTCACTCAGAAATAAAAAAAATGTGTCATTACAGGTTGTAAACCTGTATTCGACTCTTTCTTCTACACAAAATGAGATGTTTTAAGAAATTAACTTTGTTCATTCTGTGAACGTAAAGACTTTGATGTTGTTTGACCATCAACAAAATATATCTTTGTTTGCATAGGAAAGTCCTGTAGTCATGTGAAATCTTGATGATAAAAAATTATGAAAGATTTATAGGGACACATAGATCAATAAGCTATTTCTGGATTGATACATTTTTGCTGGATTTGATGGGAGAACTATTCCTCATCAGTTTTAGTTGGACAGTGTTGCTCTCTCTCTTTCTCTTCTGGCGAGCAGCAGGTTGGTGGAGGAGTGGATGGGAATTTTCCAGGACGCTGTGGGATTATGGGAGTCATCTTCACGACTCTATCTCTCTCTCAGGTGCTAGAGGGGTGTGATCATGCTGATAAACGTCAGAGTAAAAGCCGCGTGTGTGTGTGTGTGTGTGCGTGCGTGCGTGCGTGTTTCTGTGCGTGTGTATGTGCGTGTGTATGTGCGTGCGTGCATGTGTTTTAAGTGATGTGGCAGACATAAATTGAGCCACATTAACCCAGCTGATGAAACTCTCTGCCAATCCCAGTGCTCTTACATTAAACGTGTAAAGAGTGTGAAAGCCAGAGTTATGTGTTTGACTGACCTACATTAAAGCATGTTGACAGATGTAGTGTAATGTCATGTGTTCACTGTAGTGTGAAGTAATAAATTGTATTACCTTAAGTGATGATGGCACACAAACATGAAAATGTTGTCGTTTACTTACTCTTCTATCCTTTTAAAACTGTATCACTTTCTGTTGTCTGCAGTACACAAAAGAAGATATTTTCAAGAAAGTTGTTAAGTTAACAATGGTGGAACCTTCACTTCTATTGTATAGACACAAAAGCAATAAAAAGTGAATGTGTGCTGCTGTTGTTTTGTTACCAACACACATCTTTTGTGCTTTTGTTTAAGTAAGAAAGTCATAAAGGTTTGAAATGACAAGAGAATGAATAAATTATGACAATGTTTATTTTGTGATGAACACCCTGATGTATGATTTGTTGATAGTTGGAGCACTTTTGACTGACAATATTCCATTATTCATGGTAATGTCTGCAAGCATCTGCACGGTTTGCATCTTTCTAAACATGAGATTGGGCTTCAATGTTTAACTGCACAGAACCTTTGCTGTTGATTAAGTTCTAAAGGTTGTTGTAGGTCTGCGGGATGTGAGGTTATGTGTACAAGCATGTGTATTTTGTGTGTTTTTTTTCAGAAATGTTTTCTAATGTAGAGTTCTTGTGTACTGACTCACTGACATTTAGAGTTGGCTTGTGTTTGTGGTTGGAATCTAAAATGCCATCTTTTGTGAAAACAGATGAAAGTATGTCTTTAAAATCTATAAATTTAACCTGTTTACTTCAATTGGTTGGCTTTACACAACACTGGATTCAGGAAGAAATTGGGTGTGTGTTGTTTTTAAGAAGCATATGTTTTCTGTCTGTACACAGTTTTCCCGGTGGATCAGGCAGTGCAGCGAGACGTGAGCAGTAGTGAGGATGACGAGGGTGAGATGAGGAGCAGTCCTGTAATGAGAAGACGTCGAGTCAGGAGGAGCACAACAGGCTCAGAGCCTGGAGACCTGCCGGAGCCTCAGAGGAGACGAGATGAGGTGCTGTAAACAGTCTCATAAACCATCACATCATCAGGACTCCTTTTCACACTTTTACCTTGACATTTTTTACATGCGATTTAATATTCACAAAGATCTTTATATGCATTTCGTTAAATACCGTTTGATATAATCCTTGTAAACCAGCTAGATGTTATTACCATGGTGTCACATTTAAATCCGCAGAATAAAGTGATGTCCCAGAACTGATATAAAACTTTCTCTCTGTCATACTGTTTATGCATCATGATGAAAAGAACCTTTTAATAGCACATGTAGCTTCAAGGACTTGATTTGGTCTCTGTTGTACAACAGGAGATTCAGGCTCATGTGGACCTGGGTTCCGCTACTCACAGTCAGGTCAGCGGCACTCTAAACAAATGCATTCTGTTAGCGCTGCTCATCGCCATCAGCATGGGCTTCGGACACTTCTACGGTTAGCTGTCTACCTCTTGTTGTAGTGAAAACTAATGAAACTGGTTTTTAACCAGCTGGGTGTCATATTGAAGTACATGTGTGTTTTTGTGTGACAGGCACAATTCAGATTCAGGAAAGGCAGAGGATTGTGGAGAAGATTCGTTCGATTGAGCTTGAAGTGCCATGTAAGAGAGAGATGGATGTGGGCAATAAGGTCTGTGAAAGCTGACTGATCCAAACAGTGCATCACCATGTTTTGTCTTAGTTTTATGTTCTTTCTGTAAGATTTGTTTCAGTTTCTGGTTCTGCCATGTACTGTTTTCCCTCACTGCATCTCTATCATCATATAACATTTTTACATAATGATAATTTTAACAGAAAATTATTGATAACTTAACCATAACTGTGTGATAATTGAATATTGGAATAATCCAGTAACTCATAAACAATTAAAGATCACACAGTCCTTTATTTTGTTCTCTGTGTGAAATGTATTTTCCATGTTTTTAAAGCATTGAGCCTTTTGAAGCCTTTATTATGTAGCTTTTAAAAAGCAGTTTTCATTGACATTGATCTATATGCGATTAGGAGGTGATTGAGGATCTAAAAGAAGGTCTAGAAGAGAATCAGGACATGGTGCTGAGTCTCACAAACAACATGGATAAAATCACCAAAGAAAACCAACAACTCAGAGTCAAACATGAAGAGCTGCAGGTATATAATCTGTCAGTAATCAAAATATTCCTCAGTTGAAACAGATATTTCTGCAAAAAATATACAGTGTTGTCTGTCTCGTTTGCAATGGTGTAATGTGATCACATATAGAAATGACGAAGAAACACTTAAATGACACAAGCTCTGTTTGATGTTTCACACAGGCCCAACGACAAGATCTGTATAAGAAACTGACACAAGCCAAGCATGAGATGGAGTCCCAACAGAAAGACCTGAGGGCTGAAAACCAGAATTTGAAAATGAGTCTGGAGAGAGAGGAGGCTTCATTCTCTGCCCTGCAGGATGAGCTCAGGTACCTGCGCAAACAGGTGAGAGAATTGGAGGAGAGAGGAGCGGGAGCAGACTCCATCTTGACAGAAAACCAGCGACTAAAGGGACACCTGCACGAGGAGAGACAGAAGTTGAGGAGCTTCATGAATCAGAGAGAGACGCTGATTGCTGAAGCTCAAACACTACGGAAAGAGATTGATAATGAACGACAGGTAACTGATAAACTGAAAGAAGAACTTGAGGAATTGCGCCAAATAGATGACGATGATGATGAGGACCATATGGACCCAGAGACTGGAAAACTGGAGGCTCGACTCTTAGAGTTGGAGAACAAGCTCAAATTTGAGCAGCAGCGCTCTGATCTTTGGGAGAGACTTTACGTGGAGTCAAAGGAGGACAAAGCCAAAGGTGACAGAGACATGAAGACTAAGATGCCAAAGGACGGGGTAATTGGAAAGGTGAAGGAAACATTTGAAGCCGTTAAGAATTCCACTAAAGAGTTTGTGCACCATCACAAAGAACGTATCAAGAAGGCCAAAGAGGCTGTGAAGGAAAATCTCAGAAAATTTTCAGACTCTGTGAAATCCACATTTAGGCAATTTAAAGTGTTTAACCGCGACAAGAAACACCAAGAGAGAAAAGACACAAAACCTGAAAGTCAAACCTTTCAGCATGATGAATTTAAAGAGCAGGGCAACAAACCTGCAGAAGACTGGCAACCTCAGAAACCTTTACACCGACATCCACGCAAATCCACCGTTGACGCAGACCTCAACACACGCAAACCCGGTGCTCAGAAAGCTCAGCCCAAAGGCTGTTCTGGCGTATTTGATTGTGCTTATCAAGAGTCCATGAATCTGTTTAATAAAGCCATGGATCCCATCCGAGCAGATGAGTTTAATGAACTTCTGCGGAGTTACTTGCAGAAAGAGGTCAGCCATTTCCATCACTGGAGAGAACTCCAGAGCTTTATCCAAGACTTCTTCCACGACGGCATCTTTATTCACGACCGGATGCTGTTCACGGACTTTGTTAGCGGAGTTGAGGATTATCTTGAGGAAATGGATGAATATCACAGTCTAGATGATGATGTTTTTGAAGATCTGGATGACTATATATACAGGCACATTTTTGGAGATACTTATGTTAAATACTTTGGACCGAGGTGAGCTATATTTGGAGTTTTTATAATTCAGTGTAGGGATGGGTGATATTCTCAAAAATTATATTTATTAATATAATTTCAGATATGCATGGTTTTGCTTCTGAGTAAAAAATGTTCTTTGAAAACCTTTTGAGAGGGAACTTTACTTTTTTAGAATTTTAATATCCAAGATTTTCTTATATCATAAGTTTTTTCATATCTACTGTATTATTCCAATACATAATATTAGATAAGTTGTCTTGAATTTTTTATTATATATATATATAATATATATTTAGTAATGAATTAAACTGAATGGGCTCTGTTATGACCTTATGTTCAATTCTTGCATGTCATGTCTGTTTCTGTCTGTAGGTCTGAGAATCAGTAAAGTCGCATGTTGACACACGCATGAACCACGAATGAGGCATTTTTGGTAAACCCTAAACAATCTCCTGTTTGTAAATTTGCAGTCGACCCTTAGAAAGGCCAGGGTCAAAGGGCAAGGCATGGCGTCAATGCCAAAGGCAACAGAGGAAGCAGCAGCAGCCGCGACCTCGTCCACAGAGGGTGAAGAGATGGATGCAGTCAGGTCGTGATCCCAGCCGACAGTTTGCAGATGTTAAAATAGAGCTGGGGCCAATGCCCTTCGATCCCAAATATTAAAGAATTGCGCTTGTTCTTAATGATGCTTCACATTTTGGCAATTGTTCTTGTCTAAGAGAAGCTACTTTAGGTTAACAGTTCACTGTTCTTGTTGCACAATGTAAAGGTTCTGATGCTGGATGAATGTTTTTTATGTATGTTGATGCTTGTGTTTTTGGGTCTGAGCATCCAAACTGCACTTTAGCTTAAATTATTGTTTAGATGAAGAGATATCCCCAAGCTTAAGGCTTTTCTGAGTGCTTCTAAATCTTTACAGGTAATAAACCACAGAAAAGTTTGAATCTTAACGATTGAAGTAAATTTAACCAATTTTATTGGACCAAATAACGAGTTGTAATAAATAATATTGAGTTGATCTTCAAAAAGTAAATTCTATTGAAATGATTTTATTTTCATTATATATAAAAAACATATAATGTAATACCAAAACAAACACATGCTCTTATGAAGTTTTTACTGTGCTTGTTATTGGTTTGTTCTATTCGCTGCTACTGTATGTATCACCACTGTTTAACTTAGAAAAATCCAAATTAGTAGAGAAAATCCATTTAGTTTGTAATTGTTTGTAAAATTATTGTTTTTTTCTTTGTTGTGATTGGCTGAGTAACATTCCTGTTAGCGTGTGTTTGTAAAGTGCTGTATTGCGCAAATGTAATTTAATGTAAATGCCTTTTACTTTTTAAACTTGCACTTAAATTCCTGAATAAAACTGTTGCATTGCTTCAAAAAACAATGTTCTCATTGAATCCGCACTGGAATATATTTTTGTAATGTTCTGAAATAAAGTAGACGTGGGAGACAAAAAAAATGTTTTATTTACAGTATTGGTGATGTTTGAAAGATTTCAGACAGTAAAATAATGAGAAGTGTTTCTGACATATATAAAGATTCGCTCTCCAACTCGACCTTCAGGAAAATGAGTGTGGAACATTTCGGCTTGTTTGGAAAATCTATTTTCCAGCATGTAGGAAGCGATCTCCTGAAGGATTAAGAAAGAAACAACTTCAATTTTGAAGTGCAACTCTTAAATAAATAGTTCAACCAAATATCAAATTCCTTTTATTGTTTAACCCACTACCTAGTTGCTTCAAATTTGTCCAAAAGATATTTAGAAGAAAGTTTTTAACTAAACAGCTCTTGGACCATTGACTATCACAGTAGGAAAAATGGTCGCCAAAAATGCACAAATGTTTGCTGTCATAAATGCGGCAAAATATCTTATTTTGTGATCAACAGAACAAAAAAGATATTAAGTTATTTATTCTACTATTGTAGTCAGTGGGTTCCAAGAACTGTTAAAGACATTCATACTGATGCAGAACAACAAATATACAAAATGGTTATATATCATGCACTGATTCTATTGATTATTGGTCTTCCCAGTTTGCATTCAAACTGTTTTAAACAATTCCTTTTATTTATTCCATTCTACTGTATATTGAAAATCTTAAGAGGTTGTTTTGATCATAAATTATATTGGGCATTATGAACTTTTAAATTAAGGTCAACTGCTCTTCAGTGCTCACGTTTTTTACCTGGATGGAAGTAATAAAATGGGGATATAATGAATATTTAAACAATGAAATCTATGTAAAACATCTGAAAACAGAGAGAGATCTAATTAATCATTTGCAAATGCAGTTAAATGTCTGTGGGTGCTTCACCTTCTCCAGCGAGTCAAACATCACCACATGAGAGGGCAACATCTCCTGAGAGGAGAAAGATGTTCTCATCCAGCTCAGAGGATCACTGAAGAACATCTCAGCTTCATCCACATACTCATTATTTCCTGTCAAGTCTGGAGGACATTCCAGAAACCGCAGTTTCAGAGGACAGTGTAGATGACTGAAAACACATACATTAACAGGTAAGTAAAGTCTTATTCTTTAATTTTTATTTTTTGAAAATGCCTGAACATTTATAATAATAATAAACAGCCTTTTCCCTCCTTTTAAAAATATCACGGTTGAGATCTCTTTTATAACTCACTTATTTCTGTGAGATTTAATTGAGAGCAAATGGAAACTCAACTCTCATTTGTGACTCTGATTATTCTTCCGAGAAACAGAGTCCGACATTTTTTTAGAGTTGCGGCTAGAGGAGAGGAGTCAAACTTAGCTCAGATCTGTCAAGTCTGCAATCAAAAGTCAATATTTTTGAAGGTCTCAATACGACCCCAAATATTTCTCATCAAATCTATCTACCATCAAATGTATTTGAACATATAACAGATTTTAGATATGATGCTGCATGTCACCTGTACAGTGGTGTGGAGTGACAGGGCATGAGAAAAAGTACGTCGGGTGACCTCTGACCTCCGCTGTGGTCACACAGACGCTGCAGGTCACTCATGACATCCAGAGTTCCACGCTGGTGAATCAAACCCGTGTATAAAGCAGGAATCAGATTGGACACCAGCAGGATGAGAGCAGCAGGTTTCCTCCATGTCTTGAGCTGGGCTAAAGACATACCTGCAAATGAAAGAGCAGACATAAACTGTACGTGATGATTCTGATTGCCCGAAACAACCCATAATACTTAGACTACCTGATACTCACCACAAAAAATGACGCAGAACGGCAACACAGGATAAATGAAGCGGAACTCTTTGTGTGAAAGGAAACTGTGAAGACAATCTGTATTGATTAGATTCAGGATTTTCTGAAAACATGTTGAGGTGTTGTCAACACACCTGTATATCACTATGGTCCAAATAATGGTTATGAGGAGGATTCTGTGTTTTTTAGTGCTTAGTGAGCATCCGTGCAGCAAGAAAGGGAAATGTGGACCCATCACGACCAGAAAGCCCTGACTGAAATACCAGTGCCATGGGTGAGTCCCATAAAACTCTCCAACATTCTGCAGGACATTCAACTTCAGAAAATTCCACTGGACAAAAATCCACTGCAGGGAAACACAAACATCACAGTATTTAATTATATTATATTCAGCACTTACAACAATTTCTGTTTTAATATCTAGAAAACATTAATTATAGGGACTCAAATTAAGACTGTGTATAGGAACTTTATATTAACTATCAGACGTAGATACTGTACCTTTCCATAAAACACCGAGTCGATCAGAGTAGAGATCCCCAGTGTAAGAACTCTGCAGAATAACACAAACATTTCTAAAGATAAAAACACATAAGCTGAAATCTGCCTGATGTGTCAGATCTAAACAAATGAGATTTACGTGATAGGAAGGCACTGCAGTAAGATGAGTCTCAGTTTGTTTTCTTCCAGGCACAGATGACAGAACAGCAGAGGAATCCAGACGATCAGTGCAGTGGGCCGCACAATGACAGCCAGAGATACCAAAGATAAATACTTCCAGCTGAAGAAGAGAGAACAGAGAGACGTGAGGAGACTTCGAAAATCACAATGCCTATTGTGAAGCCATGACACCGAGTTGTCAACCTGTTGTGCATTTTGGAGCCCCGTAACGGGTAAAAGCAGAGTGCCAGCGTGGTCAGAAGCGTCTCCATGGTGTTGGTCAGAGTCCGAGTGCAGCAGTACCAGGTGAACCAGGAACACATCTGACAGAACAACTTACACACAGAATGAATCCGATGTAACACGGGAATATTTTCCAAAGTGTTTATCATTTGTATGGAGGTGTGTATGGAAGAAGCATGCAGTGTGTCAAATGTCTTCCATGTCAACTGTCCGTCAGTATAATGTCTGATATCTAACAGACGCAGACTGAGAGAGGGATGTAAGTGTACATTATCTTCTTACTGTCCATTTGGCCACATCTGGAGTTTCCCACTGCAGGACCAGACGGTACAGATTCAGATCGGCATACGCAGAGAGCAGTGCTTGGAAAACACGAGGCACAAACACCTACATTCATAAAGAAAAGATACATTTATAATACACACAACTTTTATTATTTAAATGATCTATTTGACGTTTGATCGTGGTTATGGTATGGATAAAATGACTGGGATAGTCTCACCAACAGCTGAACCGTGTCATAACTGATCAGATGCAGGAGTTTATAAATCAGAGCAAACAGAAGAGGATAAAAATATCCACGGATTCCTTCTTTCCACTCCCACGTCTCGTAGCCATAAGTGAGACAGGAACGTTAAAGATGTCATTCGCACATTTACCAGATGTATACACTGCACATGTTTCGAGATCTGAAGAGCAAGGATATTTGAAGACCATCCGATGGGAGATCTCCAGCGACTGCCAGTACTCATCCGGGACGAAGCTGGTCTGAACCAGAACACAGTTGACCAGACGGAATAAAACGACAATGACACCGACCCCGATGACACCTGCAGATAAAACAGGAAATGGTTCTTAGGCACACTTATTTGACCAAGCTGGTGTTTTACAGAGATTGGAAAGGAAGGTCTTGTAGATGTCAGCTGGCTGTTGTAGATCCACTGTCAATCCTAAACATCTTACAGACATCTAGAGATCTGTATCCCAGAAGACATCTCAGAGATGGGATGCAGATGCAGACATCACACACGAACACACACACACACACACACACACACACACACACACACACACACACACACACACACACACACACACACACACACACACACACACACAGAGACAGACAGACAGACAGACAGACAGACAGACAGACACACACACACACACACACACACACACACACACACACACACACACACACACACACACACACACACACACACACACACACACACGTGTTATGTGAGTCTTATGTTCACTTTTACAATATGACTTATGATTGTGTGTTCCCTGTCAAAACCAAACAGAGTTCATTCCAGTGGAATTGAATGATTGCAATGAGTTGACATTACACAGAGATTACACAACTGTGTGTATTTAATAGTTATTGAATAGTGTTGTGAGTCTTCTTACTGTGTGTGTGTGTTGTGTTGTGTTCAGTGTTGTACAGAACCGAGCTTCTTTTCCTCAGTTTGACAGTGTCACGTGAAGTGGATCCGCTGTGTTTGAAGCGTTCTCGAATCTTCTCCATATCTCCATTCAAACTCTCATTCACATCCTTACGTCATCTGCGGAGAGCCTGCGCGCACTTCCGTGTTTGAGTCGTGACGTCACATGTAAACAATAACACGCTTCCACGATATTTAGGCGTTGTTTCTAATGCGTGTGTGGGTCAAACGCGATTTATAAGAATGATAGTGACGTGTCTTCAGTGAAACTCCACATTTGAGTGATGTAAACGGGAAGTGTGTTGGTGTGTTTTGACCTGAGTGAGCCGCCGTAGTCGATCATTCGTCCATGCTGTCACGTGGGAGTGTGTGGACGTGTTATAAGCAGACACACAACACAAGGTCAGTGTATATCAATGGTTATAATGTTGTTTTTGTATATCTTTATTGTGTGATTTAATCATAACTATACATTATATATGAATAACTGAATGTGATGTTGGTTAAGTCTCTGCTGTCTTTTTTGCAGCCTGTTTTGTTTTGTCCTGATGGCTTTTTGATATAAGATCCCATCATGTTTGGAAGAAGGATTCCCTTTCATCAGATTGCATTGGCCACCCTGCTGGGGGTGCTGGGAGGGGTGTACGTGTACAGACCCATGTTTGAGCCTCCCAAAAAACCTCCTGAACCCCAAGCACAGGAACACACACCAGAGACTGTCCATCCAGATTAATGTCAACAATATACTTCAATGGGCATTATTGTCATTAAAAAAGCCTTCTTAAGATTATACTGTTTGGCTCAGAATGGATTTAATTTTTATTAATGCCATATGATGAAATCAAAGAAACAACATTGTGTGTGCATTATTTTTTTACTCTACATCTACAATGTTCTCATATACATTTATGCAAATCCTGAACTGTGAAGTATTAAAAGTGAAGTTTAAGAGAATATTGTACACCAATATTAAGCTAATAAAGTTTATCTTTTCATTTTTTTATCATGTTTAAATTTTATTATCATGACTAATTATACACACATTGATATTGGATGTTAATCTCTTTAAACTACACCCATCCTCATAATGCAAATACACATCACCTCATATGCGTTAAATCCTATGAGTATTCAGGTTTATAAAACTTGCAGTTAGAAATTATGGATGAAATGAGAATTCGGACAAAATAATTAATTGTACACACAGTGTAAGAGAGTCGGTTTTATTATAACAGGGTAAAAACAAAAGGACTGTTTTTTTAATCGAACCTATAATATTTGTACTTATAATAAGCTTGTTTTTTTTGTTTTTGTGTTCGTCTATTAAAGTTTTTTACATGTCTGATAGCACACACACATCTGGGAGACATCTATATGATGCACTTTCATCTGCATTACATGTCAGGTGTCATATAGAGCTCTAGATGTCTGTAAGGTGTTTACGATTTAGTATAGTTGTACAAGTGCTCTTTCTGAGATGTTTGGCAGATGATTTTACACGGCAGATGTTTTCTAGATTTTCAGATGTTTGGCAGATGATTTTACACGGCAGGTGTTTTCTAGATCTTCAGATGTTTGGCAGATGATTTTACACGGCAGGTGTTTTCTAGATCTTCAGATGTTTGGCAGATGATTTTACACGGCAGATGTTTTCTAGATTTTCAGATGTTTGGCAGATGATTTTACACGGCAGATGTTTTCTAGATTTTCAGATGTTTGGCAGATGATTTTACACGGCAGATGTTTTCTAGATTTTCAGATGTTTGGCAGATGATTTTACACGGCAGATGTTTTCTAGATCTTCAGATGTTTGGCAGATGATATTACACAGGAGATGTTTTCTAGATTTTCAGATGTTTGGCAGATGATTTTACACGGCAGATGTTTTCTAGATTTTCAGATGTTTGGCAGATGGTTTTACACGGCAGATGTTTTCTAGATTTTCAGATGTTTAGTGGATGATTTTATACGTCGCATGTTTTCTAGATTTTCAGATGTTTGGCAGATGGTTTTACACGGCAGATGTTTTCTAGATTTTCAGATGTTTAGTGGATGATTTTATACGTCGGATGTTTTCTAGATTTTCAGATGTTTGGCAGATGATTTTACACGGCAGATGTTTTCTAGATTTTCAGATGTTTAGCAGACGTACATGGTCAATTCCAGCATAAAAGCACTCTTATAGTTTTATTGTTACCGTTAAAATCTTTATATTACTCCAAACCCTTGTTGATAGTGTTTTGCAACAGAAAAATATCGGCCTATGCATACATTTTTTGTATAAAAAAGATCAATTGACCTGAGTTATGGATGTGACTTTTTTAGGGATACTTTTGAACATTTATGAGAATCTGCAAACCTAAAAAATAATGTCCAGCAATTGTACAAGGGTTAGCTCTTTATAAAACATAAGATTATTGCTGCATTTTTATATTCATGTGTCTGTTTTTGAGCAAAATGCAGTGTTGTGGATGTGACAATCCTGAAAACAGGCCTTACATTACTATAAAGCAACTTATAAAAAGAAACTTCTCTCAAATCTTGAACAGAGACCTTGCATGGGTATCAGAACCAACAAATATTGACACATGTCTTATAAGTAAAGGAAATTACCCTTAAGTAGAAACTCAACATTTCAATATAAAGTTGCAGTATCTATTGCAATGATAATATCCACCACAAGCTGTCAGCACAATCCCACAAACAACTTTAATAAACATTTGTTTTTAATGTTTTACACTTTCCATCTTTCACACACAGACGAACATAACGGCAGACGTCTCAGAGACGTTGACTTTTAAATTTAAATTGCAGTTGGCGCGAATTAATATCGTACTACGGCCAAGGCGTGACCAACCGTTCGTAAGCGTCACATGACGTCATTAACGTGCACGAGCTTGGCCTTGGCCATAGTACGATTGTCGAGTGTGCGCGGAAGGTGTTGCGTCACTGCACGCGCGGCCGCTACTGAAGCATCGTGTGGGTGTGGGAGCAAGTTTAGGAAACAAAGTGTCCCGTCTGCTTCAGTGTTTTGGGAAAGACTTGAAAGCTCACACACACTTGCATAACTCTAACGGTAAGAACTTACAAATGTTTATAAGATTTGATGAAGATGCTGAAAACACTTTGATCACATCCGATCTGTTGTTAACAACACTTTAGTTTGATATTGACAGTTTCATAATGTATTGTGCAGTCTTCTGTGCTCTGTGTGTCACACACACATGTGTTTGTGTTGTACTTTTGTGTGTTATTGTAGAGACACTAACATCCAGCTGTTGTTCATGTGGCTTTTACATGTTATTATTATTTATATGGCACTAACTCATATGTTTATATTCTATATGATGTCAGATCAGTGTTTAATGGTACACTTTTACTCTAAATGTAACTGGGAACACACACTCCCATATCAGGTTACACACAAAGAATGGTCTTCTTTCTGTTCTTGTATGATCAAATATCTTACACATGTTTATGAGTTAAACAGAATAATGTTATACATTTGACAGCTTGTATTATATTTTGGACAAAGTTTTACTGTTCTTTTGTCTTCCAGACCTGTCTGGAGATATTTTGAAGAATGTCACTAACCAAACAACAAAGAACAATGTTGACTTACATTGTATGAACATAAAACATCAAAGACATTCCTTGAAATATCTTCTTTTCTCCCCTAGTAAACAGAGAGTCCCAATTTATTCTAGTAAATAGAATTTAGAAAATTTCGAATAGATTTTCTTTATTAATACGATATAAGTGAATGGAGACTGAGATCTAAATATGCCGTTAGAATGTTTGGAACACATTTTTTGTTGTGATCTAGACTTTATTGACTTTTATATCGTCAGTCTTTACATTTCACAAAATCTCTCTGTGTTTCGCAGATGGAAGAAAGCATTCCAGCTTTTGTGGTAGTTGTTGGGTTGTTTGTTGAGTAAATACAGCAGGTGTGTGTGTGTGTGTGTGTGTGTGTGTGTGTGTGTGTGTGTGTGTGTGTGTGTGTGTGTGTGTGTGTGTGTGTGTGTGTGTGTGTGTGTGTGTGTGGAATTGAAGGTCACATGATGGGATGCCAAGAGCACATGAGTACCAGCTGATGGTTATTAGATGAGCTTCAGACAACGTCTTTAAAACTCAAACCCGACCCCTCTAACACTCCTTTCATCTGAGCTGTCTATGTCCAATGTGTGTGTGCTTATTTACTCTCGAATTGAAATCATTGTTTGGGATCAGGTTGGATCGTTGTTCTGTTTTGTAGGTGATGAATGCTTTTAGTGAAATGTGTCATTTCATTTCTGACATCTTTCATATTTGCTCAATCATTATCGTTAGTGCCATTGTACATACTTAGGATTAGTAATATGAACAAACATCTCACCTTAGACAAACTTTGGCATGTAAATCGTCCCATATGGAGACGACTGAGTATCGATACAGATTCAACAGTTCTGAGTTCCATTCATTTGGATTTTAACCCATTTTTTAGCTCAACGGCACTGCTAAACTCTTGAAGTCAAATAGAAAGTGCTCTATGGAATTCATTTAATTTATGTGCCAATGTCAAATATACTCTATAATGTAGATTATCTAATCTAATACTGTTTTTTACTAGACAGTCTCAAGACAATTACAAAAGCATCTTGTGTCAGGAAGTGTTGTTGACAGTTTTTTGAGATATTGAGTTTGCTAAAAGAAAAGTGGATGACTTCATTACAGACAAAAGCTGGACCTGTCAGAGCCTGACTGTTGGGGTGTAAAAGTGTGCGTGTTTCTCCAGCTAGTTCCGTTAGCATTGGCGTGCCGCCCGGGGAGGAGTTGCTGGGAATGTTTGATAAAGCCTTCGCTTTTCTTTCTTTATCCAGATCCTCATCTGTGCTTCACAGAGCTGTTTTGGGTTGGACGGGAAGTGGGCCT
This sequence comes from Triplophysa yarkandensis, assembly GCA_033220385.1. Classification (NCBI taxonomy): domain Eukaryota; kingdom Metazoa; phylum Chordata; class Actinopteri; order Cypriniformes; family Nemacheilidae; genus Triplophysa; species Triplophysa yarkandensis. The sequence continues at coordinate 13,287,152 of CM065669.1, read as the reverse complement.
CTGGCGTTTTGGTGAGTTGCACCAGGCCTGTCGTGTTGATCAGGGGTTGGTTCATTTACTGGATTTTTTTTCGGTAGTGTGTCATTTTCATGAAATGTCAAGGCCACTTCAGATGGTGATAGAGCTGAAAGCTTGATTCTTGAACTTCAAAGGTTTTTGTGTTCTTGCAGATGGATTATCTCTTTCTGATCATCACCATTTTGGCCTTAATAAACATCGTTTTTTTAAACTTATTGAAGAAAGCTAAACTAAACTAAAGATTTGTGTGTCTTGGAATGATCCAGTAAAAGCAGATTTCACTTAAATGTCAATAAATGATGTTTTTTAATTGTATTTGTATGAGTATTTGAGTTTACACAAAAAGTGACAAATCCAAACAAGTGATCTCTAAATGTGGCTTTCAGAAAGAACTTCTCTATTTCTTTTCACTTAAGTGTAACTTATCTTTGGTTAATCTATGAAGCTAATGTAACTCAAATTCACATTTTTCATCAGACTCTCTAGACATATTACCCCAATGTCTGACAACCATAACATATCATGCTTTAGTTTTGGGCATCTGTTGTTTTATCACAAACTTTGAGACTTAGAAACAATGTCCTTGCTTGTAATGTGTGGTCATTTTTTTTAAGCTACTTCCATTTGATTTGAGACTAATGCAAAAACTTTTAGAACAAAGTTTTCATTATGTCTGAAGTTGTCTGTTGAGTGCTTTTCTATCAGAGATTCGTTACGAGACAAATTCAGATGCTGTAAGGAGTATTTTTTATTTGTTGTAGTTTGTTATATTTAGTAGCAGTTGAGTTAAGGTTTTGTCAGATGACTGCATCACAGAGCATTTTGAAGTTTCATTGAACGTTTCCGTCATCACTAAAGATGATGCTGATTTTATATGTGACAAAGATTCTGAACCTATCACACACCAGTAGACTTGAGTCAGCAATGGTCTTACAAATATGAAATGAGGAGCCAGTTACAAAGTTACTTCTGTCTGCTGAATCTAACCTTGAGATAAACAAGATGTGAGATAGTGGGATAAAGTCACGTAACAGTAAAGTGAAAGACTGACAGCATGACAAGACACATGAACGGTAATAGAAATACAATACAACTTATTATTATATTTGGGGTTTAATATTAAAGAATATTTTTGTTATTTTCACATGTTTGTCCAGTTTCCATTTTCTAAATGCAAAAAGAGACATTTTTCTTTGAATTTTCTAGAAATATTACCAAAAGTTCAGGGAATAAAACAAAAATATTCTAAAAACACACACATAAAACTTAAATTGAGAAATTCCCGGCTGTCTGTAATTGGGAGCACATAGAGCGTAATCTTATTGGTTGTGTGTTATTGTTATTTGAAGGAGAATGTAGAATCACATCGTATATATCCCCGAAAATTCTTTGGTTTACTCACTTGTACAGATGACAGGTACGGTTGAACATGACAACTCCATATGTTAAAGAGTATAAAGAACTCATAATAACAGTCATGGTCTGGTGGTTAGAGAGTTGGACTTGTAAGCAGAAGGTTATGGGTTTGAAACCCACCAACAGACAATGACTGAAGTGTCCTTAAGCAATACATCTTACCCCTGTTTACTCTGTAGTTATAATTGGCCACTTCATAATACTTGTAAGTCGCTTTGAATTAAAGCATCTGCCAAATGAATAAATGTTAATGCAATGTATGAAACAGCAGCACACCCTCCTTTAAGAATAACAACGTTCAGGCCTGTAACTATGAGTTCTGGGTACTGGTTGTGAATAGCATCAGGTTTTATGTTTCCTGAACTTGCAGGTCCTGTCGTCCCTCCCTAAATCTGTTTCTCTGATGAGGTTCTCTCCAGACATTAAGCAGCTTATGCTTCAGCCGCTCTGTAGTGCCGGCGGAGAAAGAATGTGGCATTTGTTTGAGTTTTATGTTCAAGATCATATGATCAGCTAACACACAAAGTGAATGTTCTCAGTGTTAAACTGAACACTTTCTCCCTTACATTCTGCTTATGAACTTGTCAAGACATGATTACATTATGAAATCACAGCGCTGGGAAAACTCAAAACATCTTTTACACACACACATTTAAGGGTTAGTTAGGAAAAGGAGACTTTGCCATTGCTTATTTTCCTATATTTTATTTTAAACCTTCCTGAGGTTAGTTTTTCAGAATTTTGATAAAGATTTTTTTTTTTCACAACATGAATATCATTCACTCACTGTTTATGTCCTAAAGAAAATCATTTATTCGAGTGTGATGTTTAGTATTTATTCTATTTATAAGCTTTATTTAGTATATTATTAGTAATATTTAGTGTTTTAAAATAGAACTGTCTAAGTTCTGTAGCAAACGTGTCAAAATCTCCTTTTTCGTTTCCTGTTATCAAATAAGCGTTTGAAACATTGATTGTATCATTCTCCTTCCTTCCTTGAAACTTGACAGTAATCTACGTAAAATATATGAGATATTGATATGTAAGCCTAACATGTGTATGTGTTGTGTGTTTCAGGTGTTCTCTATCTCTCTCTCTCTGGCTCTCAGTATGTCTGATGGGGACTATGATTACCTCATTAAATTTTTGGCTCTGGGGGATTCTGGGGTGGGAAAGACCAGTTTCCTCTATCAGTACACGGATGGCAAATTCAATTCTAAGTTCATCACCACAGTCGGAATAGACTTTCGAGAGAAACGAGTGGTGAGTTTTTTAAATTTTTTTAATTGTCATTAAAACAGCTCCATATTTACCTCTATTTTATGTGTGTCTTTGTTATTCCTTTTGCCCGTCTATATTCCCACATAAACATTATCAGATGTGTGTATTTAAGTATGTTTTTTATATCTATGCAACTGAAGCAAATTTCTAAACAGATTTCTAAATTTTTAAACAGTCTCATTGGTTAAGATCTAAACTGTGTCTTCACTGTTCTGGTGTTTTCCCACTGAAGTTACTGGACTATTAAATCCCTTGCACATGGAAACTCACCCTGAGGATAACAGTGACAAGTCACTCGCACACATGCACCCACACACTCTGTGTGACACTGTCATGCATGTTATATGCTGGATAAAGCCCACAGAACTCCGGAATAAATACAGACATGCTTAGTGTCATAAACTTTTCATGAAAGACACACAACAGCCTCAAGCAGCTTCATTTGTTCAGAACACATTGTGTTATGCAAACTACTGCAGTATACATAGTCCTAAAGCTATCAAACACACACATTTTAATGATTCCAGATGGCATGTTGTGATGAATCAGCTGTTTATGCATTATAAAGTAATATAGTGTGTTATGCCAACAAGAACTTTTCAAACACTTGCTGTGAGGAAACTGGTCACAGCTGCAGACCACTGAATACGAGAGTGAGAGCGTAAGAAATGAGAGAATGAGGGAGGGAAAGAGTTTGTGAAATAGAGAGAGAGAGTTTGTTTGTGTGTCCGTTATTGTGTGCGCATGTGTTTCTGAGTGTGCGTGTTAAGCTTGTATGCGTGTGTGCGTGAGATTGCGCGTGTTCGTAAGAATACGTGTGTGTGTGTTTATAAAGTTTGTGGGTGCATGTGTGCGTTAGATAACATGCGTTTATAAGAGTGAGTGTTTGAGTGCGTGCCCATGTGTGGGTGCATGCCCGTGTGTACGTTAGATCGCATGTGTTCATAAGAGTGATTGAGTGTGTGCACGCGTGTTTGTAAGAATACGTGTGTGTGTTTATAAAGTGTGTGGGTGCATGTGGGCTTTAGATAACATGCGTTTATAAGAGTGAGTGTGTGCGTGCGTGCCCATGTGTGGGTGCATGCCCTTGTGTGCATTAGATCGCATGTGTTCATAAGAGTGATTGAGTGTGTGCATGCTAGTTTCATGTGTTCATAAGAGTGTGCATGTTTATAAAGCGTGTGATGTGTTTATAAGAGTGTGTGTTTGTGTTAAAGGGATGGGTGAATTCAGGGCTCACCCAGTTTCACACAGTTCCTCCTGAAGAACAAACACTTGTGTAATCAAACCAATGTTGATGTTTTACACATAATCAAGAGGAACGTCACTTGGATGAATCACTTCCAGCGCTCAATCACCACACGTTAATTTAAAGCTTTTGTTTGACGGCTAACACTTCACTAAAAGAATTTATCTCACGATGAATCACAAATCATCAAAAATCACAGAACCACTATTCAAGGACTCAGGAAATGGTGGAGAGTTGGAGGTTGAGCGGACCTGAAGTGACAGATCAGTTTTGACATAAGAGACATGAAATAAAAGCTTCTCATATCTCTCTTCAGGTGTATAAATCTAACGGTCCTGATGGGACGGCAGGGAGAGGTCAGAGAATTCACATTCAGCTGTGGGACACTGCTGGTCAAGAGAGGTGATCAGATTTCTCTTCTGTTGGTTAATTATTTTTCAGTGGAATGATACATGTCCTATTCTCTTAACCCTCCCACAGGTTTCGCAGTTTGACCACAGCATTCTTCAGGGATGCCATGGGCTTTCTGTTGCTCTTTGACCTCACTAATGAACAGAGCTTTCTTAATGTCAGAAACTGGATGAGTGAGTTCTTCAATTCAGTTACATTTTAAAATTTTTCCTAACTAAAAGTGGCTACCTTACAACAACATCCTCTATGTGTTCCTATAATATCTGTTGCAGGTCAGCTCCAGACGCATGCGTACTGTGAGAATCCTGACATTGTGTTGTGTGGTAATAAATCTGATTTGGATGACCAGCGTGCTGTGAAAGCTGAGAACGCACGTGAACTGGCTGAGAAATACGGGTGAGACAAGACATTCTGTTTCTGTAAAATTACAAAATGTCAACCTGTGAGAAATTGTAATGTCTGACATTAAGAGATTTTTATTTCCTTTTGGTATGTTGTCTTTTATATTATAACTTTATCAAGTTCTTTCAAAACATTAGCAACGATTCACATTTACAAGCAAGAAGCAATTGAAATTTAATCTTGCTTTCACCAATGTTAATTACTGATTTATAACATCATCGCAATTCAGCTTTCAATACTAGGTTGAGAAATGACCTAAACATTATTGGTACATTTTTAAGTGGTAGGGGCCATTTGAAATGCCCAACCTTTACTTCTTGCTTTCATGTATGTTTCATTAATAATGCTTAAAACAAAGCTTCATGTTTTTAAGTACCTCAAGCTGTAATTCACAAAATATGTAAATTCTATTATGAATTACTCTCTAGTTGTTTCAAACCTGTATACATTTATTTGTTCGGTTAACACAGAGAGAGAGATTTGGAAAGAATGCTTGTACCCCAAACAGGACCCCATTGCAGACCATAGAGTTCAAGAACTCTTTGGGTTTAAGCATCCTTCCAAATGGGTTTCTCTGCATTCACCTCAACAAAGAAATGTTTAAAGATTTTGAACAACACAAAGGATACTAAATGATAACTGAATCCTTTTGGGTGAACTCACTTTAAATAAACCATGGTTCCTGTCTAGATCATTGTGACACGCTGTCATAATAAATCTGTTCTTACAGTGGTCTTTATTCTGAACATTAGATGTGAAATATCTCATCACTTCCTTTCTTTGAATGTGTGTTAGTGCTAGTGAAACTCACTGAAAGAACTTGAAATTCTTTAAAAGCACAGATTGGTCAGTCATACGGTATGTCTTGGTGTGTGTGGCATCATACATATTCTCAGGGTGTGTGTGTGATGTGTGTTTTCAGGGCCGCGTCTGAGCTCTGTTTGTCTTATATAACTCCTCGCATTAAAATTGTGCCGTCCCGCAAAGCTAATATTTACTGAGCTCATGTGAGAAGTCATGAGTTTAGAATGAATGCTTCCAGATGACTGTTTGTAAATTAGATTTATGTTAGAAGCACAGTATTTATGCGGTGATGTTTATTAATATAGCATTCTACTATTCTTTTAAAACGTGTATTATTATACACGGTTATTATAGTATGTATTATTATTAATATTATTATATTAAAAATGTATATATCAAAATTTTGAGTGTGTGTATTTATGGTCCTCGCCAGGGTGCCGTACTTTGAAACGAGCGCCGCGAGTGGAGAGAACGTCAGTCACGCCGTAGAGGTTCTGCTGGATCTAATCATGAAGCGAATGGAGAGATGCGTTGACAAATCCTGGATCCCGGACGGAACTGTGCGCAGCAATGGCCACAGCACCACTGAGCTCATAGAGGCACGTGAGCCTGAACAGAGCAAGTGTGCCTGCTAATGATGTCACTTCCTGAAGCAGTTAAAGCCGAAATACTTTATCAACCTCAAGGCTGGTTACCAGATGCCACATCTTAGGGCTTTGCGATCATGTTGCACCAAATCTTAACTTCATACCCTTTAAGGATGAGTGGCTTGACCTTCTGTGTCACTGAGCGTGTCACACACACAGCTTTGTTGTTTAATACCAGACCTGACAGCAAAACAAAAGCAGTAAATATCACTGCTGCTTTAGGTCTATTTTTATATCATTTTTTACATATCTTTTGAATCACGGTGTTATTATCATGTAGATCAATTTTACTTTATTCATGTTAAAGCAAGTCCTTTAAAAGTATGATTCCATTGTGGGATTGTGCAGAATAAGTATCAGCCACTTTAATGCCACTTTTGAAAGAAATTCAAGTTTAATGAGCACTTTTAAGTGTTGCTATGTTATCTTTAGTTGTGTAGATGCTTAGATGTAATATTAATATGCAGATTAGTGCTTATCTTATGTTGAACATTTGTTAAGACATTCACCAGGTTAGGTGGTTGGGGTTGTTTTTGCATCTCTGGTCTCATGACTCACACTGCAATACTATTAAGAATCTTTAACTGCAACTGTTTACCCAAATCCATGTCCAAACGTTCAATCTTTATTTCTCAAAAAGAGAAATGAGACATTAAGTGCCAACAGGCCTTCTTTAATGTCTTAACAGTCTTGTTTGTCATTTTTTAAATTGTCTTTGGATCATTTGGTTTAGTTTACAGAAGTGATTCCAAAGTGCCTTATTCTACTGTAGTGCCTACACCAGTGCCACTTTGCCGAACACTGTCTCTTGTGCCAAATACTGTAACTACTGTAATTTGAGAAAATAAATATTTTATTTATTACACGGTCTTTTGTTATTTATCATGTCTTTGAGGTGATGAAATTTACATGCACATATGATGAAATGTGAAATTGCAGAACACTCAAATTTCAAGGTTTTAGTTTGTGTGGTTGCATAACACATTGCTTCACAATGAATTTCTATAACAGAAGTTCTATAACAGTCTTCCTGCTGGAGGAAATAAAATCTTTCAAACATGAGCCATAGAGTTATAGCTTAAAACTTTAATTTGCACTTTTCAGTTCAATGTACAGTTATTTCCGTCAAGATTAGACAGCAGTTTATCTCTCTATCATTTGACTAGTCAGCTACATGACTAAACTGACTAAATTTAAATGTTGCATGAATGTCATAGGCGCCTCCCAGTGGCTCAAATACATCTTTTACAGCATCCAGGCACTTTATAGAGTCACACATACAGATACAAGTAACCAACATCACATTTCAGATATAATGGGTCAAATCTTGAAACAAAACCAGTTTTAGTATGCATAACAGTATGCGTAATCTCATCAAGCCTGAGTATCTAACAGAGGATTTAAGACTTTTTTGATATCTTGACAGTTAAGTTGAGAATCTTTGATATTATTATCAAATGACCTGAGTTAAACCTGAACCCTGACGTGATGGTCTTTCAACAGTTATGAGCTTAGACCTGCCATAACATCCCATGAAACAAAAAACAAAATTCTTCATTTGCTTGAAAAGCTTGATGTTTACAAACTGTCGAAACTAACAAAAACAAACATTTTAAAGATCTTGCTGCAAAGAGGCTTTAAAGCAAACCCAGTAAATCAGCATCTGTTTACGTGAATCAATGTTAATGTCACATATTTTATTTATGTCAATGCTAACATGTGCAGTACACACATAAAGCAGTCCAGGTCTGTCTGATTGTTGTAGATGCTCAGCTGTTTTTGTGATGAAACGTTATGCAAAATCGGTTTCTGTATGTTTTTCTGTATAAATGAATGGAGCAGAAATATAGCAGACAGATCCTTCTTGGCTGGTGACAAAGAGGACCAATCAATGTCCCAGAGATAAAAATAGATCTGCAGTCCATTAAGGCTGTGTCTTGCTTCAGTTATTTTATGTCTGTGTTTTTATAAGAGAGAGTAGAATGTTGAGCACTGAAACTGAAGAATCGGTTGTCTGAAGAAACATGTCATTGGTCAGACTGAAGTGATATAATAAAAGTGTCAACGTAGTTCAGTGACTTGCGTATATCAGTCTGTACACAATAAATGGCAACAAATGACATCAACTTTAATGATTATAAAGCAAACCACATTTCCATTAAACAATTTAATTTATCGTTTGTTTTAAACGTAAACATAGGTCATTTAAACTCCATAGGCACTTTTAAATGAATGAAGTGGTTGTGTTAATGACATCATCAGCAGGTGGAATGGAAGACCCCTCCCACTTTAGTGCCCTTTCCCACCAAAGCATTATATTCTTTAACAGCCTGCTCCGTCTGGAAAACCCGGACTTCCACACCCTGTTTTATCACATAGTCAAGAGTGGAAGGTGGAACCTAAAACACGATGAGAAATTTCTTCATATG
>CM065669.1:13133495-13273495 GCA_033220385.1 Triplophysa yarkandensis | reverse complement strand
AAGCAAAAGAACCACAGGTGAGAAGTGAAGAGAAGATGCCAAGCATTCATGTTCCACATGAAGTCAACATCACATCTTCTTGTGAAAAGGAGACTGTCATTGAGCAACACCAAAAGACTATAAGAGAACAATACGTTGGTGTTGGAGTGATCAAGGGTCCCCTTGAGCGAAAGGGACCGGTGGCAGAAATTGATAACACATCCGCAAAGGACAAAAATGGAGTTCATGGGAATGGGGGTGTTTTGATGTCTGGTGCTGGAGATGCGGATAGTGGCAGGCAGTCTGTTCTTGTCGGAAGATCGGTGATTAAAACAGACAACGGCAGCATCCCAGAGGAATTATTCTCCAAAGATGTGAGAAAAATTTGCTCTGGAAAAGAATTAGATGTTGCTGAGTCTCCTAAGATTGAAGACATAAAGATGGAAAAAAATGGAGATGAAGATGAAGTCATTGAAATAAAACACAGCCAGATGCCAGCGCTCTCTTTAAAAAGAAAATCTGATGTTTCAGTTGAGAATGAGTGTGAAGATAAGGGTTTGAGAAGGCCAAGAAAGAGAAGCTCTGAAAAGAGCAAATCCAAGCTGCATAGAAGAGATGAAGGTCCAAACACAAAACAGTCGTCGTCCAGCATCTGCAAAGTTTCACAGAAAGAAGTGGATAAACATGATGAAGAGGTATCTTCTGAACTTCAGAAGGAAGGTATTCGACTGAAGATTAAGATCCCGCGGCATAGACGTACTCCTGAACTCCAACACGTTGAGCCGGAGATCACCAATCAGCGGTCCTTACGGAGATCTGCTCGAATCTGCAAACCCAACCCTAAAGCAGTAGATATTCAAGATCAAAAACCAGACCAGACACTTTCAACCTCCTCTGCGGTCGCTGAGGAACAACCGGAAGACGAAGAGGTAAATGCTCAGTCCAGAAAGGATGTTGACAAGAAGTTGGATGATGAAGGACCGGTGAAGTCATTGAAGGTAACTAGAAATGTATGTTAATTTGATGGAATAATGCGACTGAATTTTTTCATCCATATAGATCTTCTACTTTACAGGGCAAGCGGCGAAATAGACGCACTCGGTGGTCAAAAATCCGTGCTAAAAACTCCAAATCTGGAGAAACTCTTGAGGGGGATGAGAATGTAGGTGATGATAAAGCCACAATCGATGAAGACAACAAATCAGAGAGAGGAGACAATAAGAATGGGACAGATTCAGACCGGTCGAATGAGCTTCCACCTGAAGATGCTTGTAAACACTGTGGTCTCACCAATCACCCCGAACTGGTGAGATCAGCTAAACTATATACTTCAGCTTTAGAAATTAACCAAACCATCTTATATTTTCTCCATCTTTGTGTCTTTGTCTTAGATTCTGCTGTGTGACATGTGTGACAGTGGGTATCACACAGCCTGTTTGAGACCTCCTCTCATGATCATTCCTGATGGGGAATGGTTCTGTCCTCCCTGTCAGCATGTAAGAGGCGCATTCTTTACTCTGTCAGTGTTAATAAATCAGTGTGTGGATCCTGTTGATGTTCCTGTTGTTTGCAGAAACTTCTTTGTGAGCGGTTAGAGGAACAACTACAGAACCTTGACACAGCACTAAAGAAGAAAGAGAGAGCTGAAAGAAGGTACACACAGTCATGTTCAACTAAATTATACACACACACACACACACACACACAACCCATATCACCTTTACTCTCAGGACGATATGAATTGCTTGATTTCTCTGTCTCTCTTTTACAGGCGTGAGCGGTTAGTGTATGTGGGTATCAGCGTGGAGAACATCATACCAACCCCAGTAAGTCTGCAGCTGCTGCTATGATTTGCTAATATACACTAAACTGAACCTAACTGCACTGCATTGCAACTAACTAGACTACACTGTAATGTGTCTGCTCTTTATTTCACTGTAACTGCACTGCACTACACAGTGACTCCCCTTCACTTACCAAGAGAGTTTTGTACAAGTCATTTTGCCAATGATCGTTATTGTTTTGCATTCGTTTCCCAAAAATGCTTCACACAACTGCACGTTGCCATTCTTTACGGGCTACTTATATGTCAATATCCATTGGACAATTGCTATAATTTCACACTGCAGAATGGCTCATCATTGTTGAGTATGCTGTTATAGCAACCTAATAAATGTTTTCCATTTCTTCTACTTGTGTGAATATATGTGCAACACAAATAAAATAAAAAGTCCTTTAATTTCTTCTTGAGCAAGTTTAAAAACACAAAAAACTGGAAATGTTGCACTGTTAAAACACTTGTCTTGCCCGAGTCTTGCATTAAAAAAAGTATAATTTTTGGTTAAAAAAATTTTTGGACCACTTTTTGAGATGTCCATTCTTTTCTTTTTTTATTCTAACACTATCTCGTGTTCAGTTATGTAATTTTAATTCTATTACTTTATTAGTTATTATTTCTATATTGAATTGCGTAATGACTAGAAAATATAAATGAATAAAAAATACACACAAAAAATGACAATTGACTGAAGGGTACATTTAAGGAGCAATTTGCCAAGTTGTCCAGCAGGTGCCCTTATAACTCTTGTCTCCATTTTCAAGTGCTACTTAAGTTACGGTACTTTTGGGGAACAGACTGGAATATTAAGATCAGTCGTACAATAATTTCTACAAACTTTTTTGGCTTACGATGCTTTTGGGAAATGCCGCCCAGATCTTTATTGTTCTGCAATGCACTATACTATTCAATACACAACAGTCAATTAATACTACATCATTATATGCTAAACTGCACCATATAATATATGACCATGTATACTATTGTATTTTATCCGAAATTTGGCAGTAAATCATGATACGATTTTTGGAAGGCATTAGTTGTTTTTATTTGGTTAGAATTTTTTGGTATTTCAACATTGCAGGATGGTGATGCTCAATGTGACTTGACAGAGAAGAAGAAAGACTCCAAGAAGATCAATAATCTGGGACGGCGTTCAACCAGGACGAGGAAATCCATCAGTTACAGGTCATCAGTGTTTCTTACTGAATATTGCAATAGATATGAGTCTGTCTCTGTGAAGTTCATCTTCTCTTTACTTCTGCACAGATTTGATGACTTTGATGAAGCCATAGATGAGGCGATAGAGGAAGAAATTCCAGACTTACAAGACACAGGTTGGCATCATAATACTATTTCATCATGTACTGCATTTTGATTCAGTGATTGGCATTCTGCCTTTGTCTCCTGCAGATGCCGGGAGTGATAAACATGTGTCGACGGTCACCGCTCCTCAGCGAAGCGCGGTAAGCCGAGAGGCTCGCCGTTCTGTCAAGCCCCTTGCACCTCGCAAGAGAAAACGCCGGCGACTTAATGACTTGGACAGTGACAGTACGGTGGATGAGGCAGAGAGTGAGGACGAGTTTCAGCTAAGTGAAAGGTGTGTGTGTGGGGAAGAGGGAAGAATTCGTATATCTGTATATGTTGAGGGTTCAATATCTGTCTATTTTGGTGTTAGCATGGAGGAGGAGGAGTTTGTGGTTTCGGGAGATGATGATGCTGATGTGGGCTCTTATGAGGGCAGTGAATGGGGCAGCGCTGAAAGTGACGCTGGCAATCCACAGAGATCCAGAAGAACAAGCAGAAGCACACACACTCAAAGAATTAAGAGGAGCAAAGGCAGACTCTCCAGAAGACGGAGAGGCTCCTCAGAAGAGGAGGTGTTAGACTCTGAAGAGGAGGAGGAAGAAGAAGAGGAAGAAATGGGTTAGTTCGAGTTTTCATATACAGTCTCTGTTCATCCCTTCACATGTCATCTCACTGAGCTTTTATCTGTCAGAGACGGAGGCATCTGATGAGTTTAGGGAGAGTGACACGGACACGGGCAAAAGACGTCCACGACGCAGTCAAAACTGTTTTGTCAACTACTATGAAACATCAGAATCGGAGGGGTCACGAAAGGCTTCCAGTCAGAAGAACCTGTCAGTGCTTCACCGTCGCCGACTTTCCAGCTCCAACAGTGAAGGTTGACACCACCACACACTTTGACTTTTATCAGATATCTGACTATTATTAGCTTGAATCTAACATCCATTGATATCTAAATTTTAAATTGTACAAATTAAATTTTCTTTTTTTCTGCTGTTGTGTTTTACATTCAAATCACAATTGTATATCACAGTTCTGTCTGTACTGTAAAATAATGTTAACACATTAAACTTTTGTCTCTTTTTCTTAAATTTGAAGAGTCCATACATTCTAAAAAAATTGATCCAAAGTCCCTGCAGAGGAGACACAGAGGAAAAAAAAGACACGATTCCAGAGCTGACAAATCTCAACAGAGACACAAACTGCTCAAACAAAGACATCAGAGAATTTCCAGTGAGGAAGACGAGGAGGATCATTCTGATGTTATAGGAGAAACTGAGGGGTCTGAGGAAGACCAGCTTTCCTTCCGCAGGAGGTCAAACTGCATTGAAACTGATGATGAAGAGGATGAGAAAGGCTTGGGGCAAAGGCGGAACAAGACGAGAGGAAATATCTCCACAGGCAGGTCCAGGTCATTGAACGCTCCCAAATTCAGGCACAATGGCCTGGTCCCTCTGACGGCGACAGCTCAGGATGACGATGACGATGATGAAGATGAAGAAGAGTTCACTGGAGTCACGGACCTTGTTAACTTTGTTTTTGACAGTGAGCAGTTATCATGATACCTTGATTTATTTTCTCCTTGCCTTCTCACATGAGCCGCCACCGTAGACTTTTTGTTTTCTGGTGTAGTGGACCAAATCAAGCCTCCGGAGGAGCCGTGGTGTTTGTTTAGATGCACCTTCGTCATTCAGTCGCATGCATCCCCAGGTGTACAACAGGGTCTTCTTAACTTAATATTACAGTAACTGTTCCTTCAGAGTCAAGCACTTTGTCATTTCTGGCCAGTAATGTTTGGTTTGTATAAAGAAGCTTCTGTTGTCCCGTACATACACTGGACGCTGTACATTCAAAGTTTAATGTTACGTGCATTTCAAACTGGTGTAGAGTTTCCTGTAAAAATGTTTTAATGTTTGTTTTATATTAGGAATATGACGAAAGATGTTATTATAGATATTAATCCTGGATGCCGCATCTTTGCCTTTTAGGAATCACTTAAAAAAAAAAAGCTTAAAGGGATCACACACTCAAAAATGAAAATGTGCTCAACCTCATTTATTCCAAATGGTATGACTTCCATTCTTCAGTTTAAGTTTAAGATATTGTTTCGTTTGCTTTATTTTATGCCTGGTCTCCATTTAGCATTTTTTGTGTTTCATAGAACAAAAGGAAACGGAGTGTACCTTAAACAATATAGAATGAGTATGGCATTATCTTCGTTTTTGTGTGAATAATCCTTTAAACTTTATTAATACACACAAATGGTTTCAGAAGGAATGACAATTTCAAAAACAAACACATTACAGGCAAATTAAAAATAACTACATTGTTAAAGTTTTGCTTTTCAGATGCAGAGGACTCTTATTGACAAACTAATGTCCTCTTTATACTAAAACTACATAGCAGTATGTTATATAAAAACTATTTTTTAGTTTGTTTTCTTAGGACATTTCTGCACTTTGAAAGCTGTTGCTGAAGTTAGAGGACATTAAGTAAAAACTCAGTTACACAACATCTCTTTAATGTTATTTCTTCTAAAGGTTGAAGCTGTCTGAGGTTTATGTGTCCTGTTCTTCTGTATGCACTTGTTGTCAAAGCACCTTTTATTGTATCGTATGACATGACATTGTCAGACATTCAACATGGCACAGCAAACTGGATCTCTAAATGAGTTCTGGTACCTAGTAGTATTGTTTTATTTAAAGACTGATTGATTGAGGACACTATAAAACCATTCCAAAACATCTGCCTCTTAAAACAAGCCCAATATACAAAACCCAAACAAGAACTAGAAGAATTCTGACCTCTGCCTTCATTTAAAGAATGTGTTTTTAAGCTGTATACTACTGGAATTTGTGTTGTTATTCTTATTTTATGTTTTATTCGTATTCAGATGTTTGTCTCCATACTAAAACGGAAATAAATGTAATCTTCCTCTTACTATTTTTGGCCTAAGTTGTCCTTTTAAGAAACTTAAATGTACTATTTCAAGTCAATGACAAAATTATATCATAAATTGTATATACATACACTATATTAACACATTAAAACTGTTTTTTAAATTAAACATCTCCAAGGGGCCTTATACTGTAGAGGACAAGGAAATGACTTAAGTGCTAATGATACATTGAATAAAGAAATGTAAGTATAAATACAGAACAAATGGATGAATAAAAATACATGCACAAATAAATTATTAAATACATTACTGAAACAAATAAATGTTTATTTATTTGATTAATAATTGTTACTCTGAGGAAAAAACTTCTCGCATCTGGAAAATACTGATGGGCACGAGCGAACCCGTGGGTAAGAACAAACTTCTCTTTATATTTAATCAATGTTATTTCTGCTTAGTTGTGAAACATATCTTTCTAAGAGCCTGCAGAGAGGGCCTCGGGAGGGTCCGTGGAGCAACAGGCCACTTGGACACAAGCCAGGGACGGATCATCCAAGGCTTCATCACCCGGGCGAGGGTGTTTAAAGATTAAAGACCTGAAACACCCCATGACCCCTGGTTCTTCACTGATGAGGTGTCCGAGTAGCACCATAAGGTGTATTAAAATTCTATAATAAACAATATCTGTATGTATTTCTGTTTTCATATAGAAATGGTAAACATTGTGATCCATATGGAGGGTGAAACAGAAGACAACGAGCATCCCTTTATTTTACTTTAAGGTCCTTAAATATCAAATGAGGTTTAGGCTTAAATTATAAATATGTAATTATATATTATATATTAAAATGATTCATTGCGTGTATATTGGTCATGTCATACAGTATGTAGACACTTACTTGTTGGTGTTTATTTTGTCTTTTGAAAAACATTTTCTTCCATTCTTGTTCTATAGATTCCTCTTCCTAAAAAAGATAAAAGGAAAGAAAGAGTCAAGGCCATGGCCAAGGCTGTAGAAGATTTCTTTAGCCAGCCACTTAAACTGGACTGTCTTGACTGAGACTGTTAATGTCAAGAAGCAGAGGTCTTCTTCACCGGTAAAAAAAACTACTCTAGATTCTTTCCAGCCATATAACATGTATTTATATCAAGAAATATGTTTGTGTATTAAGTTCATGGTTTTGCTTGCATCTTTAGATGTGAACCTTTTTATTCCTAAAAGTAATGAAATGATATTAATTAAATTTAAAATACTTCAATTAGACATACTCAAAATGATATGATTGTTTTTTTCTGGAATTAAATATTTTAAGTGTTTAGAACGTCCTAGTTCTATTTAAACTAATCTATTCAGTATATTTTCACATATATTATGTGTTATGAAGACAACAGAAACTGCTTTTCTTTTATATTTAGTGTATTGGCTCTTATAGTATTTTGTATTTTTGTTGAACTGAATTTACATTTTATTCATTCTAGCTTTTGAGTTCTAAGAATATTTCATTATTGACTTATCATTCAAACCTTGAATTATTAATAATTGTTGTGCTTTTCATGAGCTCATTCAAATCATCTCATTTAAATGTTGGTTTAGTCCCTGCCACACGTCAGTTATGATGCAAATATATAATACGTTGGATTGGTAACAATCAGCGACAATTCAATACATAACAAGTAAACATCCTTATAACTGTACAACTTCTGAGACTTCTGACAGCTCAAGACTTCCGATATTAGTGATCAATCTTGTCAGATCTCATGATAACATCAAGTCTTTGGATTAAAGTAAAGAGCATCAGAAAGAGCTTTCTGGTATTGCTTTGTAAGAATTAGTTTTTTATTTTGATGTGTTCATAATTTATCTACATTAATTGGGATTATTTTGTGTAGACCCCCTATTATGTCAGCAGCTAACAGTATAATGATAGAGTCATGTTGTTTCATGTGCCATTAAACTCTAAAAATGTGTTTTACACTTTTTTATGAAGGCCATCGGTATAATTGATTACACTTTTCTCATGATTTTGTTTATTTTGCAGATGATTTGATGCGCCACTTCCTGTTGGGAACTGAACTGGATTTTAGGAATGCAATGGGGGACAGAAGGGAAAGAAGATGGGACGTAGGAATAAAACCGACTCATTTTCTTAAACTTAACTATTGGTTGTTTGTTTGTTTGCCTTCTCATTTATACACAACATCTTGATGAATATCATGCCATGCTTTGTGCTTGATTTTGTTTAAATGTATTTTTTTACATTTGTTCGTCCCTTTATTAAACTTTGAAATGTTCAATGGTTTCAGTTCTAATCGTATAACACTTAACAAAATTGTAATCAATCTTAGCATTACTTTTTTCCAATTTGTTAACATGTTCTTGATAAATTTTGATGAACAAATTGTTAAAAAAAGTTACATAAAAAAGTTTTTTAGATATAAACTTTATATGAATTTAGCTGTCTAAATGATGACTCGATCCTTATGGTTAGATGTACATTATAATTTGACTGACAGTCTAAATCCAGTTTTGTTTAATCCCAAACATATATTTTCAGTCTCTAACACGTGTCTTTATTGTCCTCCATACTTTGAGGGGCGCTATAGCTGAAATAATGCGCTCAGTTTGACGTCATCAAGCTGCGCCTATGCGAGTACTGGTGTGTAGAAATCAAGAACAGCCTAGAAGAGATAATAAAATTAATTAAAGGATATTAAAGAGGGGGAGTATAGAATATTTATTTTAAACTGATCTATTTTTCTGTTTAATGGCTATAACTACATTCCAATATATATAAATGTTTGTTTATACTTATAATATAATATACTACTTTACTTAATTTTTTTATTGCTGAAACCAAGAACATTAAAAACAGTATAAATACAAAATAATCATAACACTTGAACATACAACAAGTAAACCAGTACAAAATAACTTAAAATAAAAAATATGATTTAAAATAAAAATGAATGCAAAAACTTTAAATGCAGAGCAAATTATAACAGTCATATCTTTCTTATTATAAGAAACTGAGATCAGATTAATATAATTCTCAATGTCTCTTAAAAATACCACAAACACAGGTTTACAATTTAAGGCTTTGCATTTATTTATATAAATTTTGCTTTAAAAAATAATGACATTGATAATAAAACAAATATTTTCTTTAATGTGATCTGAATCAAAATTTGCAAATATATAGAAAATCCGACAAAAGCCTCAATTTCACAAAAGCATCAATATCATACCAAAACAAAATAAATGTTACTCTAACATACTACTATACTAATACTCAATACTAAAGTTACGACTTTGTCACGTGCTAACTATTCGGATGCCGTCCAATCGTTCGGGGTGATTGATAATTTTTTAATTGCGTATTTAAAATGTGAAATAATATAAATCAGTGCAGAAAACATTTAAAAACAAACAAATAAAACAAAAAATTAAATGAATAAAATCGGGCACTGTGTATGGTCAGGTCGTCTGGGCCGCGACACGCCCCCTGCCGGTCACGTGTGTACACTAAACAGGAAGTATGAACGAGACGCGCACACGTGACTTCAGCGCTGCTTTGAAATACTAAAATCCTCTCAACCCGAACCGCTGGAGATCCAAGCTCGGTTCTGCAATCATGGTGGTGTTAAAGAGTCTCAATCCACCCAGCGAGGGCGTCAGACTCCAGCAGGCCGAAACCACAGCAGTTCTGGACGGGAAGAGACTCGGTTCTGGAACATTGTTTGTGTCTGAGGCGTGAGTTTGAACTTCCATGAGAGTTTCATGATCCACATGTTTTGTTTGATGTTGTACAGTTATTGTTCATTTGACAAATATAAATAAAACACATTTGTAGGATTGATCAGAAAGATCTGGACATCATTCTGTCTTATGCCAGATACATTATTTGTGCCCTTTGTTTATCAATGCATTGTTTTCTCTTAGGCACTTGTCATGGTTTGATGGCTCAGGTTTGGGTTTCTCTCTTGAATATCCCTCCATCAGTCTGCATGCCATCTCAAGAGATCTTGGAGCATTCCCTGAAGAGCATCTGTATGTGATGGTCAACGCAAAACTGGATGGTGAGGCATCATCTGCTTAATAGAGTCTAAGATCATTCAAAAGTTTGAACGCTTCCATCCTCGTTGTGTCCCTCAGATGAAGGTGAAACAGAGATGAAGGATAAAGCTCCGGAGGATGAGGATGAGAGCGATGCTGACAGTGAGGATTCGGGAACCATCACAGAGATCCGCTTTGTGCCCGGTGATAAAGCCGCATGTGAGTTGTGTGATTCGAACGGAATAAGGTTTCGTGAAGAACGGTGTCTCGATGTGTTTGTGTGTGATGTTTGCAGTGGAGCCCATGTTCTCAGCCATGTGCGACTGTCAGGCGCTGCATCCAGACCCGGACGACGCCGATACCGATGATGATGATTATGAAGGAGAGGAGTATGATGTAGAGGAGGCGGGTGAGTCTGTCCTCAGACCCATGATGCTTTATACATCTATAAACATCATGTATCTAATCTCTTGTGGGTTTACTGTGGTTCTCTCTTCATTCAGAACAAGAGCATGCACAGCAAGACGTGCCCACCTTTTACACCTATGAGGAGGGTCTGTCTCACCTGACGGCCGAGGGTCAGGCCACACTTGACAGGTTGGAGGGAATGTTGGCACAGTCGGTTTCTGAGCAGTATCACATGGCAGGAGTCAGAACGGACCAAGCCTCAGCGGAATTTGAAGGTCTGTCATAGGTTGACACATTTTAATAGTGAAATGTATTTACTTTACAGTGTGCGGTTGCTCACTGATCCAAGCCAGTGAGTAAAACCAGAGATATGTATGTATTAGTCAGTCACACAAAGAACTTTGGATAAGTTAAAAGATCATTTTTACCGTGGTAATTATGAATGAGGCATTAGGGCGTTCAATGTCAAGGATGCTCCTGTGAAGATATCATAATGCACATAGCCGACACCTTCCTGTCCACACATGATCCTCTGATGGATTAAAATCTGTGTTATATTGCATGTGTGTATGACTGAACATATGTGTTCTTGGGTTCACAAATGGCCAGTTTAATAGATTTGTGTGTCTGTAATGAGCAGGATTTCCTGAACCCTGCAGGATCTGTAATGAGTTAAAGCCTTAGGGGAGGTGCTGATGGGCCGGATGAGCATCATGTAAACACATAGATCTTTCTTTCTTACAGATGGAATGGAAGTGGACTCAAACGCAGTTTCCGGACAGTTTGATGATGCTGATGTGGAACACTGGTGATTATAAAACTAACTTCATAAAAATACTGAAAAAAAAAGAATTTTGAAAAATAGGTTGGACTGTATATTCTGATTTTCAGACTCTGAATTCTGTGTTTTCTCTGCCAGATGGAGTGTATCTGTTAACTGCTGATTATAGCACTTCGCCGAGGCATGCTGGGATACTGGCTGACTCACTAGACCCACCACTGAAAGCTCTTATACACCCCCCCTTCTCCGCACTATCTCTCTCTGCTTTTCCTCCCCCCAAACAACAGACATTACTAATGTACTTCATAGTTTTTGCTAAAGACCAGAATCTTTTTCTGGGATGTTCATGTGTTTGTTAGACATTTAAATAAATCCAGTTGTTTTGTACAAAGCTGTTGTATTTAACGTCTTAATTTGTTCGTTGTATCTGGATCATTGCTGTAAGATGCAGTTTCTCTCGCTCTGAATTGGTGAAATGTTTATGAGATGTCCTATTTAATCATTTCCTGTGTATTTCCTCTCAGGAGATGAAGTATTTAATCAGTTTATCAATGCATTCTAGGATGAGTCTGTTTGTAAAGAACTTGTCCAAGTCACTTTTCACTTTAACATTTAAAGAAAGAAGGAAATCGGTTTAAATCAATACAGATCTATTTTATTATGCTGGGCTGTTCATAAATCAATGATTACCAAAATTGAATTCCCAAATATTATGCTTGTTTGCCTTTGTTGGAAATGTTTTCTTCATGTGAAGAAAAGGTCAAAGGTCCATCACCTGACACAAGAACCTATTTCACAATTTCTGATCCCCCAGGTAAGAAATGTTTGATTTATGAGTTTAATTATAAACAGACTAGTAAATATTTTTAGTACAGCCTTTTTTCTTCTGAAATAGAAACCAAGCCATTCAGGTTATTTTACACAAAGGCACCATTAAATGTATATATACCTCCTGCCAGATAACAGCAAGGGCTAATAAAACATTATTAAGGGACGCAGTGCGTTCAAACACTGCAGAAGTGTCTTCCTTGAGGAATGTGTGATATTAGATGCAATGTTCAATATAAGGTATTGAGGTAAATATTACACAGGGGAACAAGAAAATCAACAATTAAATCATATAATAAATGTGCAACACTTCTCACAGTCATTCTTATTGTCCTCACAACTTTGTCAAACATTACATTAATGTTTCATCTCTGTGTTATCAAAATGTGCTTTCTATGACATCATTGTGCTTTATGAATATACATAAGATTCTCATTTGAGAAGTTCTAATGTTCCATAAGACATCATCACAGCTTGATGTATTTACAACCGTAAGGTTCTTAAACCTATAAAGATGAAGTTTTGTGCATTCACAGTACATCATTACATATCATTGCTGTCCTTTCAAACTCTTTAACTTTTGGTCATGAATCATTATTAATGATCGTCAATTTTATGCATCACTGGGTTTGGGGAAAATCAGGATTTCAATAAATATCAAACGTTTGCTTTTTTAAATGATTAAATCCAAAGTTGTTTGTGTTAATAACATTTCTTGGGGAAGTGGTGGCCTAGTGATTAGAGAATTTGACTCCTGACTCTAGGGTTGGGGGTAAAAGTCTTGGGCCCTTGAGCAAGTCACCGAACCCTCGACTGCTCCCGGTGTCACAGCATGAATGCCTGCCCACTGCTCCAGATGTTTGAAGTTTGTGTTCACATCTCCGTGTGTGTGTGTGTGTGTGTGCGTGCGTGCGTGCGTGTTCACGTGTGTGTGTGTTCACGTGTGTGTGTGTGTGTGTGTGTGTGTGTGTGTGTGTGTGTGTTCGCGTGTGTGTGTGTTCGCGTGTGTGTGTGTGTTCGCGCGCGTGTGTGTGTGTGTTCACGTGTGTGTTCACGTGTGTGTGTGTTCACGTGTGTGTGTGTTTTCACGCGTGTGTGTGTGTGTGTGTGTGTGTGTGTGTGTGTGTGTGTGTGTGTGTGTGTGTCTGTGTTCACATCTGTGTTCACGTGTGTGTGTGTGTGTGTGTGTTCACGTGTGTGTGTGTGTGTGTGTGTTCACATCTGTGTTCATGTGTGTGTGTGTGTGTTCACATCTGTGTGTTCACATCTGTGTTCACATGTGTGTGTGTGTGTGTTTACATCTGTGTGTTCACGTGTGTGTGTGTGTGTGTGTGTGTGTGTGTGTGTGTGTGTGTGTGTGTGTGTGCGCGTGTTCACGTGTGTGTACGTCTGTTCACGTGTGTGTGTGTGTGTTAAATGCAGAGCATGAATTCTGAGTATGGGTCACCATACTCACCTGTATGTCCCGTCACTTTTTCTTTCAAAAACACATTTGAACAAACAAGGTTCTGGAAAGAAGGCAACAATATGAATGAACACCTCCTAAAATATTCCCTCAATTCACTTCCTCTTCTTGAGTCCATTGTCGTTGGAAACTGTGCTTTTTCCAGAAAAGCCCGGCATCACTTTCTCACAAAGCAGCAGAGAGAAGATCATTCCTGAAGGAGAAAGTACAGCAAAAACAGCTTCAACATCGAATGCATCTCAGTTCTTCATACAAGACCTCTCATCCATCAGACCCTTGATGATGAAACGTTCTAATCTTTGATGCATGTTCCAAATGTCAAGCGTATGGAAACACTCTCATGTGCATTGTGTATGTGCTCACCTAGTATCGGTGCCAGCCAGTACACGAAGCAGTACTCTTTAAATGTGTACCCAGGACAGGGAAACTGGATGGAGAAGGCGAGTGCTGGATTAAACACAGCCCCAGTGATGGGTCCTCCTATATGAAACAAAACTCTATTCAATGCTTTACTCTACAGTACATGGAACTCTATTACATTGACTCATGGGGGGGGGGGGCACTGGTGCCCACACACCTGCATACACTAAAGTAGTGATAAGAGCAGAGATGGCAGGAACTCTGCACATTCTGTGAACTATCTTCATGTTGGAGACTGCAGTGTGCATGATGAACCCACAGGCGAGCTCAGTGCCAGCAGCCAGCAGCAGAGGACCATTGATGGGGCTGCTCGTGCACGTGAACCCCGTGAGTCCGTGCCGCTGGTGCAGGGCACACAGAGACAGTGCCCACGCGTGGGGCATCGCCCACCGTGCCAACACAGCTGCACACAGCTGGCACGAGACCCGTGCCAGGGCGTCGCGTGGGGTGAGAGTCCCGCGGCAGAGATGCTCCAGGACCCCGGTGGGGTTACAGAACGCGCCGTGGAACGAAACCGCGTGGACGACGGATATCACAAACGTGCACGTCAGCGCGACGCGCGCCTCAAGCCCGCCCACTTCCGCTTGGACCTTTAACTCGTGCGTGCACGCGCACAGCTGAAACGTGGAAATCAGCTCGAGCGCGTGGACGCTGCGGTTCCGGTTCGAGAGGAGATACCGGGCCGACATCCGGGCCAGCTCGCAAAAAACTACAATCCCCAGAATGAGGGAGAGCGACGCGATGAGATCGGACATCTCGACTCCTCTGGTCTCTCTCTCTTCAAAAGTCTGATCCAGTCTGACAAGTTTAGAGCAAGCCCCGCCTCCGCACGCCAGGCCCCGCCCCTTTGCCCCAGAGCGCACCAATCGGGCGCGATGAATATTAATTATATGATAATGACGTCGATTGGCTGTCCTGGCACAGGTCGATGTTCACCTGTCTCAGGTGTGTTTGGTTGGTTTAATGAGATGAGATGTATTCATAACTCATAATGTTCCTGATTAACTGTTATCAGATCTCATGTAGCCCAGAAGAGAAGATTACAAGAAGGAAAATGTCTGAATGATCCTCTACAAGACACTTTGTGCTCATCTGTGAGACATCTGTGAGACTTCTGCTGTCATAGTAACTTCTAGAAGATGTCTGCAAAAGATGTACATGTGCTGTGTGGGATATGTGCCTCCATTATTTAAAAACATATATAACATATAATATACTTATAATATTGTATTCCATTCTATTCTATTCTATTCCATTGTATTCTATTCCATTGTATTCTATTCTGTTCTGTTCTATTCCATTATATTCCATTCCATTCCATTCTATTGTAATGTATTCTATTCTATTCGTTTCCATTCTATTCTACTCTATTATAATGTATTCTATTCCATTCCATTCTATTCTATTCTATTCTATTCTATTCTATTCTATTCTATTCTATTCTATTATAATGTATTCCATTCCATTCTATTTTATTTTATATTATTCAATTCTATTCTATTTCATTCTATATTATTCTATTCTATTCTATTCTATTCTATTCTATTCTATTCTATTATAATGTATTCGATTCCATTCTATTCTATTCTATTTTATTCTATATTATTCTATTCTATTCTATTTTATTCTATATTATTCTATTCCATTCTATTCTATTCTATTCTATTCTATTCTATTCTATTCTATTCTATTCTATTCTATTTAATGTTCAACTTGTGCAATAAATAACTTTCCATCAGACTTTTTGTATATAGCACCTTTAAAATTTGTACATTTGCATATTTAAAACACCTGTAGATATCCTATGGCATCTGTATATACAAATCATATACACTACTGTCCATTAAATGTGTACATACTTTACCTCAGACATTTCACTAATAGCACCTTATAACTTGTTTATTTATTAAATATCTTTACATATTCTATTCCATCCGGAGCTCTTCTGTCACATTACATTTCCACCACTGTGTGTTTAACTTGCATATTTATTTTTATTTTTTACTTTCTGGTTTCCTATGTTACTTGTCGTCACCTTTGTGTACTGGAAGCTTCTGTAATCAAGACAAATTCCCTTTGTGTGTGAGCAGACCTGGCAATAAAACTGATTCTGATTCTGAGTGTTACATTAAATTATTCTCTGTTGTTTGTTAAAATGTAAATCTGAATCTGTGAGTTTGATGGCAGTAGAGTTTACAGTCAATCCTGTTATTGTCCTACAGATGGCGTTGAGATACTTAAGAAAGGTGATTGTAGTGAATATCATAAAAGTGTTCTCTAAAAATGTCTAGACATATAAAGACAAAACCATAAGAAATGTTCCATCACAAATGATTCTTTATTACTTGTTTTGAATATTTAAGAGATATTCGAAGTTGACACTTATAATATCTTCCATTCATATAATTGATGCAAACCTTATTAAATATTCCATTTGCCTTGTCTTATTTCTATTCTATTCTATTCTGTTGTGTTCTATTCTATTCTATTCTGTTGTGTTCTATTCTGTTCTGTTATATTCTATTCTATTCTATTCTATTCTGTTCTATTCTATTCTATTCTATTCTATTCTATTCTATTCTATTCTATTCTGTTCTGTTCTATTCTATTCTATTCTATTCTATTCTATTCTATTCTGTTGTGTTCTATTCTGTTCTGTTATATTCTATTCTATTCCATCCATCTACATATCTATCTATCTATCTATCTATCTATCTATCTATCTATCTATCTATCTATCTATCTATCTATCTATCTATCTATCTATCTATCTATCTATCTATCTATGCCTGTCTTTCTATCTATGTCTGTCTGTCTACCTATGTCTGAAGCTGTGTGTCTGTCTATCTATCTAAGTCTGTCTCTCTGTTTCTCTGTCTGTCTGTCTTTCTTTCCATCTATGTCATGTCTTTCTACCTGTTTCTGTCTGTCTGTCTGTCTATTTATCTATCTATATATCTATGTCTGTCTTTCTACCTATGTCTGACGCTGTCTGTCTGTCTATCTATGTCTGTTTCTCTGTCTGTTTTTCTGTCTATGTCTGACTTTCTATGTCAGTCTGTCCGTCCATCTGTCTGTCTGTATGTCTATACATCTACATATTTATGTCTGTCTGTCTACCTATGTCTGAAGCTGTCTGTCTTTCTACCTATTTCTGTCTGTCTGTCTATCTATGTCTGTCTCTCTGTTTCTCTGTCTGTCTTTCTGTCTATGTCTGACTTTCTATGTCTGTCTGTCTATATATGTCTGCCTGTCTATCTATATATGTCTGTCCGTCTGTCTGTCTATCTATCTATGTCTGTCTGTCTATTTATCTATTTCTGTCTTTCTGTCTATTCATCTATTTCTGTCTGTCTATCTATTTGTCTCTATATCTGTCTGTCTATCTTTCCATCTGTCTGTCTGTCTCTATATCTGTCTGTCTATCTTTCCGTCTGTCTGTCTATCTTTCCATCTGTCTGTCTGTCTATCTATCTATCTGTCTTTATTTCTGTCTGTCTATCTATCTGTCTGTCTATCTATCTGTCTCTATATCTGTCTGTGTATCTTTCCATCTGTCTGTCTGTATCACAGGCCCATGTGTTGTATGTAATATGTCATGGTTCTTCTTCTTCGTCCACTGGTGCAGGTGACGCGTCCCACGCTGGAGTGCACGCATGGCCAGTGGGATCTGGTGTGGGCGGAGCTTCACTCAGCAGGTTTGTGTGTGTGTGTGTGTGTGTGTGTGTGTGTGTGTGTGTGTGTGTGTGTGTGTGTGTGTATAGCGGTGAGACAGAAGATCGCTGGAGCAAATGAAAGCGGAGACACGGACAGAATAAGCGTCGAGCAGGACAGTCTGATTTGGGAAATTTCACGCGTGTTTTCGGACAGAGGTGAGTGCAGATCTGTGACGCGTGTCGTGGGGCCGCGGGGATCTTGCGTGACGTGTACACTGACCGGCGTGGGTGCGAATATCTCGCGGATGGGGATGTGGCTTCTCCAGCAGGATTGTCACTGGGATTATTCCACGCGTGTTCTTTAACAATGATGATGGTGAATCATAATGACATGACATGAATTATTTGCTCATGTTTGTCAACATTTCTATTTAAAGTAATTCTAAACATAATATAAAAGAACAGTTCTGTACCCATCTATAATTAGAACATGTATCTGTGACGTCACACGTGTGATATTGGTCGTGTTTCTGGTGTTGGATGTGATGCTCAGTATTGGGGCGTGTGAGGTGTCTGACCCTCACACTGCAGACATGATGCATCTCTGGATTATATTTCTATCACATTCTTCACTTATAATCTGAGATCTTTCTCAAGACACAACAATAATTCCTGTGTGTGGTCAAACTGCTACAGTGTCTTCCAGTGGCTTTGTTTTAAAGTATTAGAAGAGAACCTCATAAAGTTCTTAGGACACATTTATAATTTAATGTTCAGTTCTGAACAGATGAATACACACCTTGTGTGTTTGTGGCTGGCTGTGTGTGTGTGTGTGTGTGTGTGTGTGTGTGTGTGTGTGTGTGTGTGTGTGTGTGTGGGTTTGTGGGTTTGTCTGTGTCTGTGTGGGTTTGTGTGTGGGTGTGTGTGTGTGTCTGTGTGTGTGTGTGTGTGTGTGTGTGTGTGTGTGTGTCTGTGTGGGTTTGTGGGTTTGTCTGTGTCTGTGTGGGTTTGTGTGTGGGTGTGTGTGTGTGTCTGTGTGTGTGTGTGTGTGTGTGTGTGTGGGTTTGTGGGTTTGTCTGTGTCTGTGTGGGTTTGTGTGTAGGTGTGGGTGTGTGTGTGTCTGTGTGTGTGTGTGTGTGTGTGGGTTTGTGGGTTTGTCTGTGTGTGTGTGTGTGTGTGTGTGTGTGTGTGTGTGTGTGTGTGTGTGTGTGTGTGTGTGTGTGTGTCTGTGTGTGTGTCTGTGTGTGTGTGTGTGTGTGTGTGTGTCTGTGTCTGTGTGGGTTTGTGGGTTTGTCTGTGTCTGTGTGGGTTTGTGTGTGGGTGTGGGTGTGGGTGTGGGTGTGTGTGTGTGTGTGTGTCTGTGTGTGTGGGTTTGTGGGTTTGTGGGTTTGTCTGTGTCTGTGTGGGTTTGTGTGTGTGTGTGTGTGTGTGTGTGTGTGTGTGTGTGTGTGTGTGTGTGTGTGTGTGTGTGTGTGTGTGTGTGTGTGTGTGTGTGTGTGTGTGTTTGTGTGCGTGTTTGTGTGCCTGTGCGCGTGTGTGTGTGTGTGATGTTTGCTGGATTTCATATCTCACACGTTGAGTTTCCTGTAAACCGGTTAACAAATGTCTTTATGGATATATCAAGTATGAATATGGTAAGATCTCACAGTCATCTCACTCATATATTGAAAAGGTAAAGGAAAAAGGGCAGACATCACTAAAACACGTCATGAAAGTGAGAAAGTGAACGTATACTTCTGTCCAAATCGATCACTTTTTCACACTACTTGATTGTTGACATCATCTCTGCCCGGCTATTTTAAGCCGTGTAGGTGTGATGTTAGAATTGTAACCCTAAATGTCTTCAAGCGTGTGTGTGCCGTGTATATATTTTATTGTGATTCTCTATGTGACGTGGGGGTCTGTGATTCTGAAATGAACACACCCTCGGGTCACATGTCACCATATGGTTTAAGTAACACCCTGTTTATCATCCCAAAACACAGAGGAGAGAAAAATCCCATCCCTCCACCCCCTCTCACGCCCTCCAGATGTGCCCCTGGCCCACCACCCATGTTCTGACATCATCCATACTGTTATGTGAGAGTGTCTGGGTGTATTTTCTGATTAACTCTGATTTGTAAAGATCATGTTTAAGGCCACTTTAGGAACAAAGGATTTTCTTCAGATGGAATTGCATATAAGAGGCAAAAATAAACGCTCGACAGGACTTTGGACACGCCTGATTTATAGTTTTAAGAAAAGTGTTGTTATGCGCGGTTGTCAGGGTGTTGCTATGCAGTAAGGAAGAAACAGAACTATGACCTGTAAGGTATAGGCTGGAGAGAATTTCCCGGTGTGTTCTGGAGTGTAACAAACAAAAGAAAGAATGTGAAGTGTTTACGGGTTACAGACAGACAGCGCTGGCGCTTCAGACATGTGTGCCGTTGCTGGGAGGAAAAAATGTGCCAACCTTAATGTCACATGGAAAGAAAAAGCGTGTAAAGGCCACTTCAGGGTTTGATCTTTTGACCAGACATCAGCAGTCAGATGGACAATATTATAAGAATCAGGAATTGTAATACCTGGTTGTGTTTGGCATCTGTCGTTGTGTTCTTCTGAAGTGTTTCAGACATTTCATTCTGATTGTAAACATTTGTGTGTGTGATTTTACGGTTGTGCTTGTTCTGTAATGGCAATCCGAGCCGGCATCATTACTTTATAAAGTTTTTTTGTGTAGGTTTTGCTTGGCCTAGTTTTCCTCAAGAGTTTTTTAGGATTATGTAATCGCTGTCACTGTATGTTAACATCTCAACAGAAGAACCCAAACGGCTTCTGAAGAAATAACACACAGCTCGTTCACTTTAATTGACTTCATCCGACTGGATTCCTCATCATGTGCCCGTGTGTCATCCTCATGTACTTATTCCCAGCAGAAATTAATGTAGTTTGGTGAAAAGAAGGACGAGTTTTCCGTGTATTTCATTAAGTATTATATAAATATTAAATTATAATCGATTTAAGAATGCTGCTTTAATAGATCTTTGAGCAATCATTTTGATTGCTGTTTTCTGTTTTTTTACCACACTATACAATATTAAGTTTAAGATTCTATAGCTGCTTTAACTGCAAAACACTTATATTTATGCATTTGTAGAATGTTTTATCTAAAGTGACTTGCGTTGCATTATACGATTACATTTGATTCTGAGAATGCGCACTTCCTGGGATCAAATCCATGTCTCTGGCTTTTTAAGTGTCATGCCCTTACCATCGAGCAACAGGAAAGCTAATTATATAAGATTTCTTTTATTCATGGAAAGGTTTTAAGCAGAGAATAATTGTTATTTTTATAGAATCTGCTTATCTTTGCAGTTGAAAGGCATATCATTATTATTTACATTTTTGTAAATTGTGATAATTACGCTTGCTGAATATAGTTAAATACCAAAGCTTTAGATGTCTGGATTAAATTGAGAATAATTTGAAATCTAAATGTTACATAAACAACCAATGTGTTGATGTTTTTTGGGGAAACACTTTTGGGTGTTATGGTATATTTACACGTTGTGCTTTTTTAGTTTGCTGTGAGTCCCTTTGTGTGGACAATATTAAATAAATATAAGAAGTTGAGTCGAACACATTGTATTGTACCGCTTCTGAAAGCTACAGTTTACTAAGGTTATGCGAAATGCTGCAAATGTGCTTATTTTAATAATTAAATACATCATGCAAACCGAAAATAGTTCCTAAAAACATCCTTGTCTGTGTCATGATATAATAATGCCACCTGCTAAAAATATCTCTGATTCTCCGTCAGTGTCTCACCTCACTTGTCAGACACAGACACCCAAATATTCACCGGTGTCTTTGTGCTCCATAATTTGATTCACTGGAGTGTTGTTGTGTGTTCATATTTAATAGATTTCCATATCATTAGTTCAGCTCAATCTCTGCTGGTGACTCTCTGTCTGCGTATCCTTTTATGTCAGTAAGCTGTTTGTGTATCAGACATTGTTTATGGATATTACCTGGACGTCTGATTCACACTCCATCTCTCAGACAGCGTGTGACTGAGTTCGGCTAAAGACGCTGTCAAATATCTGTTGCACAATAATTACTGATTTTTTGTCCGACCTAAATAAGATTCTTCTTTCCTATTTTACTCACAAGGGTCCTTTATGACCTGGGATTTCTCAGAAACCTCCACGACCCGCTCTGATCTGAGATCTGAAATGTGTTCAGGTGTGACTCAAGTGTATAAAACCATCCGTGGGTCTGTAGGTTAATGTTTTTCAGATGTACTTTGACTTAATGGGTGATTGAGTAACATCATAAAGCCATTGATATTCTTCATTCATTCTTGAATGTAGACTCACATTTTAAGTACATATGTCTCTTTACACTTTGTATACATAGAGGTATAGAACCTATCTCTTATGATTTTATTATATACAAGAGTTTAAAAGATCAGATTCAACGGATAATAAAGAGAATTAGATGCATGTGTTTCTGATGTGAGATCTGATTTAGAGATCTTGTGACTTCTGATATCTTTTATTATAAATGACGTAAGAGTTTCTCATGAATACTTCCTTGTTGTTATG
Source organism: Triplophysa yarkandensis (assembly GCA_033220385.1). Lineage (NCBI taxonomy): Eukaryota > Metazoa > Chordata > Actinopteri > Cypriniformes > Nemacheilidae > Triplophysa > Triplophysa yarkandensis. The sequence continues at coordinate 13,251,274 of CM065669.1, read as the reverse complement.
TTTGTTGAACTGCGTCTTAAGACAAAAGCGTGTAATTTTGAGCAGGAAACAAAAGATTCTCATCTCAGTTACACAATCTTGCCAAAGATAATCAAGGTCATTGACCTAAAAAAGTCTTAAAGATGCTGTGCAAAAACCCATTCCTGAATGAGAGTCTTTGCCATGATTTCCAGTAAAGAAAGCTTTACCTGGAAGCCAATTAATATCCATTTTTGTATTTATGCTTAAAACAAACAAATACAGAATGTACATTATTTGAAAACAAATACCCTTCAACAACACAAAGATATGCAATAAATAGATTAAAAGTAAAAACGTGAAAGATATATATGTCTATGGAGGGTTTTACTCCCAGCATGCCATGCGGCCTTGCATTATTCAGCAGGTTGTCATGGCAATGGACACCTCTGAATATAGTTCTTCATGTGGGAGGAGTCAGACAGTTGGTGGATGGAGACAGCTGTGTCATGGATTCCCTGTTTCTACATGAAAGGTGTGTGTGTGTGTGTGTTTGTGTGTATGTGTGTGTGTGTGTTTGTGTGTGTGTGTGTGTGTGTGTGTGTGTGTGTGTGTGGGTGTGTGTGGGTGTGTGTGTGTGTGTGTGTGTGTGTGTGTGTGTGTGTGTGTGTTCGTGTTCGTGTTCGTGTTCGTGTTCGTGTCTGTCTGTCTGTCTGTCTGTCTGTCTGTCTGTCTGTCTGTCTGTCTGTCTGTCTGTCTGTCTGTCTGTGGTTGTCTGTCTGTCTGTGGTTGTCTGTCTGTTTGTCTGTGGTTGTCTGTCTGTTTGTCTGTGGTTGTCTGTATGAACCTGCATGGTTTAGATCTTTGACGAAATTGTCCCCATGACCTTTTAAAATAAATGTCCAGGTGAATATATTTCACGTCGGCTGTCACAGATATTTGAGAAATTCTAGCATTGACATTAAGCATTATAAGCCGTATTTAAAATATGATATTACTTGTTTAACTTTTATTTATGTATATTTTAAAAATGATATAACCTACATTTGTTTCTCATTGTTTTATGAAAAAAACATCACTACAAGTTTTAAATGTTATTACTTTCTTAACATGACTTGCTTGATTAATCACATTTCACATCTCTACATCCAACAACTTGTATGCATACAACTTTATATGTACTTAATTTTATATTTTTTTACATCATATTTTACTAGTATTTCGATTTATGGCAGAATATGCCCTACCCAGAATATGCATTTGTTCACAATACACAGAACTTTCTGTTTATGTTTTACTAAAGCCCTGAGAATTGATTCTAAACGTCAGCAAACAAACAGTCTATACACATGTGTTCTATTCAAAATAAGGAAATAAACATGAGAAATGGATGTAACAATAAAGGGAATGGTTTTTGGGAGATGACAAACTATAGAATTCCTACGAATTAAAATACACAAACCAGAAGCAATGATACCCAATGCATGGACAAGGGATAGCTCTCTGTTGAAAATAAAATAGATACTTTATTTTCATTTTATGTGTCTATTTAAGAAGAGCATGTAGCGCAATGGATTTTACAATCCTAAATGAAACCCTTTCTTGACTACGAAAACTTTGGGGAGACCTCACATGGGTATTTCAACCACCAAATGTAAATATCTGTGCTAATAGCACCTTGCACATTGCTCTTTTATATTTATGTCTTTCTTTCCTTCCTTTGGAAATGGATTTATGAGAGCAAGGGTTGTGGAAGGTTTGCCCGCTTTAGTTTCTTTGAAGAGTAAAGCACATTGTGCGTGTGCATGAGTGTGTGCGTGTGTGTGTGTGTGCGCGCGTGTGTGTGTGTAACAGAGGGTTTGTTTCATGGGGCACACCTTGTTCACCTGTTCACCTCAGTCATAATAATCTGGATGATGTCATTTTGTCCCTCCAGTCACTGTCAGTTTATTCCTCTGAGGTTCGGGCAACGGTCAAAACATGGAAGCAATTCAAAACTTTCCCATTTATTTTCAGGAAAAGAGAGAGAATCATATGGCATTAGATTGACAGCAGGATTAGATTTTGGAGTTTTTTGCAGACATTCAGCTGGCACTAGAAATTTGAACATTAAAACCAAGAGCATAAAGGGTTGAGAGCGCTTTGGAAGGGCATAAGGCATTGGAAATATTTTGGGATTGACGTTCTGTTCTCAGATTGATGGATCAGTGGAAAATCTGTGTGTCCATCCAAGCTTCAATCACCTGGATGCCCAACATTCTTGCAGACACACACACACACACACACACACACACACACACACACACACACACACACACACACACACACACACACACACACACACACACACACACACACACACACACACACACACACACACACACACACACACACACACACACAGTAAGTGTAATAAGATGACATTGTGGGATAGGCTGTTATGTATAATGTTGTGTTGTTTGGTATCATAGTATAATGGCCCTTTTATGAACCCTTGGGTGAAAGTATTTTGAAGTGATTGAAATTGACCAGTTTTTATATGTGATCAGTGAGTATTTTAGGGTTTAGTTGTCCCGCCCCTCTGATTCATGCCAGATTATTTTACACCAAGATAAAACCTGACGCATGTGCTTACCTGATCACTGGCTTTCTTTCTTTGGTTTCTTTGAGTTGAACATCTGATACTCATGATCTCTCTGAAGATCAGAGGTGGGCTGGCGTGAGGAGCTGTGATGAATAATACAGAAGTCTGTTTCTCTACAGATAGAGTATTGTTCACATGTACTCCTGAATCTCTTCCAAGCTCTTCTCTTTATCACATGCACACATGAAGAGAGCTGGACACGCTGAAATGGTTCTTATGTTTGATACATCATTTATTGTGTGACTCATGGAGTCTCTAAGAGGAGACCCTACGCCCTAGCAACATAGCAACAAACTAAATAGGGTGGGACATGGGAATGTTTTGCTTGTGATGTCATATGAGATTACAGCTAGTTAGAGGAAAACACAGAATGTTTAACACACATGCACGCAAACACACAGATTTATAGTGTTTAGAATTCCTCTTTATTTTGCTTTAAAGAAGCACAGTTGTTCATTTTCACATACAATGCATGCGTGTTCATGTGTGATTAAGTGTTGCTGTGTGTTATTGTAAGTCTATATGGATTTTAATGTATGAGTATTTTTGTGTATATGTTTGCGTGTATGTGTATGTAAGAAAAATACTGCAATGCGTGTTTGTGTATGTACGTGTGTATGGGTGTATTTGATAGTGTGTTACGTATATGTTTGCCTGTGTAGGCTGGTGTATAGCTACATTTTAGAGATCTCCTGACATCAGCGATGTTGTGATTTATTTTATTGCTCGGCTGCTCACTTGCACAAAAACATTAAGTGATATTACACTCGACCGTCCGTCAGCACTGGAGAGAGAGAGAGAGAGAGAGAGAGAGAGAGAGAGAGAGATGAGAGAGAGAGAGAGAGAGAGAGAGAGAGAGAGAGAGAGAGAGAGAGAGAGAGAGAGAGAGAGAGAGAGAGAGAGAGAGAGAGAGAGAGAGAGAGAGAGAGAGAGAGAGAGAGAGAGAGAGAGAGAGAGAGAGAGACAGAGAGAGAGAGACAGAGAGAGAGAGACAGAGAGAGAGAGACAGAGAGAGAGAGACAGAGAGAATGACAGAGAGAATGACAGAGAGAGAGACAGACAGTTACTCCTGATGAAATATCTGTACTGCAAATGATGTTCTCACAGGTGAATCAACTGAACCAATCAGATTCAGAGAATCAAACGATTGATTGGCCGGATTTAATAAAAAAAAAAATCCTTTTCGAACAATCTATGATGTCTTGTTTATAAGCGAACATATCCAAATTTCCTGTTATACCTACACAAACCTACAGATGGGTGTGTGTTTGGATTACCTCACGTCTGGTGATTGTCAGGAATAAGAGTAACAATCACATATTGATCTGAGGTCAGGTGTTCATCTTAAAGCACTCAAAAATGCAGGAGGAGCTTGAGCACAACCACATGCTCAGAGCAGATCGATGACATCGACCACAGACGCTGTCTTTACCGTTCCTTACAGGGCTTTTGTGCTACTCAAGGTCTAGAATACACCAAATACTTGCACATTCTTGCACCTAGATAATCCCCCATCTTTGAGTTCCTGCTGTCTAGACCCTCTGTCCACCCCGCCTATGCTTAACACAAAGGAGATGGATGCTATTGTCCCGGTCGTCTCTCAGAGGACCTCCGTATGTTCACTAAACTAACAGATCAGCGGTGGTCTGTGTGTTTCATCACCTCAGTTGAGAGACACGTGTACATCTAATGTAGAACATCACGCTGGGAGCTGTCTCATAGATTATGCTGGCGTGTCTGACGGCCGTCTCCATCCTGGGCATAAAGATACGACTGTCTGGTTGCGGGAATGATGGGATGTAAATTGAAGTTTTATGGCTCCCTTGAAGTGTATACTTCCTGTTTGCTGTTGTTAGGTGTAATGATACAATGAGATGGTTTGGAGGACATATACATGCCTACAGGGTTGTGTGTTACTCATGGTGTAAAGACAGTAAGTGCTTTATTGGCATTAAACTATCTCCTTAACATTATTTTGGGGTGCTACAGCAGAATGAGTGTGTGCATGTGTGTGTGTGTGTGTGTGTGTGTGTGTGTGTGTGCATGTGATGCTGAGTTTGTGAAACAGACATGATGGATGTGATTCTCTTACAAGAGAAGCTTTCTCTGGGTGTTTTTCAATGAGTTGCACTGGTAACACAATTGATGTTGGTTTGGACATTGTGTGAATACATGAGTTTACTCGGCGCAGTTTACTCAACGAATCAACGTCAGTTTTAAGCAGTTTGGCTAATAGGAAGTTTGTGATATTGGATTCGAGGATGATCTGTTTTATTTTATATGCATCTTCTATATAAAACTGTTTGAATGGGCAATACAGACACCAATGTTTCAAGAAATCCTGTGGAAGTCGGCAGAAAGTGTGCAATTATGCAGTTGTAGACCATAATTTAGAAGAAGTAACTTAATCATAAATAAAGACAAATACAATTATAAAATTTCATTTTTAAATATAAAAATACATAGGGGTTACTGGTGGTTTTCATTTTCACCAACTGAAAGAACAAAAAAATATTTATTATATACATACACGGCTTTTGTTCTATTCTCTGAACTTATAACAACATTTCTTCCAAATTTGAATTAAAATATGGTGTCTTTTTGCATTTATTTTACAGTAAGGTTTAACTGGAGAACCAGGTGAAGAAAAAAAATATTCTTTTTTTTTTGAGACCTCAACTACTGCAAAGATAAAAAGTTTATTTTCATATTTTGGCAATAAAAGTCATATTTGTACCTGTATTTGCAAATTTAAACAATTATTTTGTATGTGATGATCTGTATAAGGGATGCACTGAATCACCGATACCATTTTTTAAGACCCAGTATGATAAGATATTTTATTCATGGTACTGATACCTGTTAGGATATGTTTTCCGAGTAATAAAAGTGTGACTAGTATTTTAAAACCGCTTCTCTGTAATTATGTAACAACTGTAACTCGAAATGTTTTTTCGAGTTACACAAGGTTGTCAAAGTACAAAAATATCTAATAGTTTCCGTAACCAAATCAAGGGGATAATAAGATAATATTAATAGAAAAAGAAACAAATAGTTTTGAGCCCCACTCCCTGCGCCTCTGTAACGCTCCGCTGAGACAGCAGACCCTCTGTGTAGGCAAGATATAGAGTATGTGCCACACTCGAAAGACTAGAAACTCTGGCCTCCTCCATACCTTTATCATGTTTTTGTTGTTGTCACCGTCCTCAACGTGGACAGCTCTTTCGGGAGTTGCCCAAGTCGCAAGCATTTCCCCAAATACTTGTAATTGCTTGACCCGAATGTAGGCCTCGAAAGTTACCTATTCATTGCGTGGTTACGCTGATGACCGATGTCAGTGGTTTTTTTACTGCGTCATGTCTCAGTTGTGGCTATACTGCATCTGTGACATGACCGTGGCTTGGAATCTCTTACTTGGGTTCCAAAATGTTAAGAAGGTGACGAAATCAACTGAAAGCTGTTGAGTGTGAAGAACAATGAATTGGGTTAGCACCTTTGTTATTTGTTTGGCTCTCGGGTTCTCATTTTCTTCCGTCTTAAAAGGTTTGATGCAGGGGTGGTTGCAGAGTTTTACTGTTACTGCTAGCGTGAACCCTCCCTGCTCATTTTTGAGTATCAGATGCTTTATCATACTCGTATTATGAGTACTGTTGTTGGTAACTCCGAGCAAAGTTTGAAGTGTGCCATGTGTGGGTTGTCGTAGTTAATTTTGAAATATTTCCACAATGCTGAGCCTGACATTCTGTTGATGCTGTTGTCTCTGTGCACCGATAGAACTACGAGAATATGTGCTAAGTATCAGGCCCGATTCCAGAGACCAGTATCGGTATCTGTGCATCCCTAATATAAATCCTTATAAGCAGGTGTGACTTTTGTTGACTGTTTGAGTCTCTTGCCCAGATGTGTCTCTCCCTCTCCCTCTCCCTCTCCCTCTCCCTCTCCCTCTCCCTCTCCCTCTCCCTCTCCCTCTCCCTCTCCCTCTCCCTCTCCCTCTCCCTCTCCCTCTCCCTCTCCCTCTCCCTCTCCCTCTCCCTCTCCCTCCCTCTCTCTCTCTCTCTCTCTCTCTCTCTCTCTCTCTCAGTCCCTATATATGTAAATTGGCATGGTTGCTTCAGTACCATCTGCTGTATTCGGACTCTGTACACCCAGCATCACGCCTCTAGGGATTGACTGCAGAACTGTGTAGTTCCCATACACACACATCACGAGATTTTCTATGGAATTGAATGCCTCTGGTTTTGCTTGGATGGTTTTATATCGGTTGTATTATGTGTGTTCAACCTTATGTGTAAAGTTGGGAATATTTCGGCACGTTGAGAAGCCAGTACACTGTTTTTAATATATGATAAAAAATACCCCCCCCCACATTATGAACTCATTAGCATGTACATAAAGCCGATTTTCCCTGACTATACACCGCCCCTCCCTGTCTGTACCATTCCCCCTGGAGTGAGCATCAACTCATACACACACACAAACTCTGCTCATCCCAACACAAGCCTGTGTGTCTGCTCACATGAGCTGAATGTGTAATGATGTTAATCTCGGGGTCTTACATATACATGCGTGCTAAAGCTGCAGTTTAACACCCATAGGGTGCGTCCTCATGGGGAGTCGCAAATGAATGTTCTTTTTTATGTCTAGAGCTCCAGGGATGACAGTAGATCAGAGGTTTTCAGGCCATATTGTGTTCTCTGCGTGTTTTAAATTTTTTAGAATGTTATAAATATTTAATTTGAAAAATGTTATAGTTGCACATTGCACACATTAAAGTCTGGTTTGAATCAGCTTTCCTTTAAAAGACGCAAATCTCAGAAGAGAGGTTTAAATGTGAAACTATATCCTACAGAATAATGCAAAACAATTTCACAGGATTAAAAGGGATAGTTCATCCAAATATAAAAATTCTGTCTTCGTTTTCTCACCTATGAGATGTTCCGAATCTGTTTATAAGTCTTTGTGAGGTTGAAATTCAAATTCATATAGGTTTAAAACAACCAGAGAGAGAGACTCATCCATTACTAAATGCTTATTTTTGTGTGAACTATCGCTTTATTCATTTTGGATCATTAGTTTGATTTCATATGATCTTATTGTACATCTTAAGATGATCTGCTTTCTTTTTTGTCCTCTTGATAACATGCATTGATTAGCTATGCATCAATCATAGGGTCAATATTAAGTTGAACGTTACTGTGAACCTTTTGTTTAATATTAACAATAACTGTAACAAATATTAACATGAATTTTCATTATATGAATTAACGAATAATAATAATAAAATGCACATTTAAATGGCATAATTTTTCGTTACTTAAATTGCATACTATACAACAGACAGTTTGCCCGCCCCTGAACTCCTTTTATATCTTGTATGTCCGCAGTTGAACACAATTTTCATAGTTTATACCTTTGATGAAACTGCACGTGTGAATCTGAGACCTTTTTCTGCACAGCTTCAGGTGTGAATGAACCTTGTTTTAGAAAGAAACCTTTCAGCAAATATCATAACATTGCTCTTTTATTAACAGTAATGAGAAAATCCTGCACATAGTTTTTTTCTGGATGCCTCAAGAGTTCCGAATTTAATTAAAACATTTCTGCAGATTTATTTTTTTATTCTTTTAAAAAACAGACAAACATTTGAAGAAAGAAATACTTACAGTTACATCAGTGGCTATTTAACAAATGTGTCTCACTCACACAGAGAGATATTCATAGCTTGAAGAATGATGTATCTTTGTTTAAAGCCCTGTCACATCTATAATCTGCATCTCTATATCCGTCTGTCATGTCTGCCCTTATGTATGTCATGATTTCTGTATGTATCGTTCAGAAAAAACTACATCAATCATTGTCAAACTGTTATGCAATTGTGATTTAAGTATTAAAGTTCATATATTTATCATTTTTTATTTTCTGACCTCATGATGAATCCAAGTCCGGAAAACAGCAGCGAGACAGCTTTTATATCTGTGTTGTGTAAAGGAACAAAGTCTAAAAATGTACGTGGGTCAGAGCAACAGACGACTTGAGAAAGTCGTGTGGACTATTCAGGTCTTACTCATCTTCCTCCAGCAGATGAAACTTTTGTGAGTCAGAAATACATTTCTTTAGGACAAAACAAGACTTTACTAATCACATATGATCCGTCATACCTCACTCATATCTCAGGTGTGATTTTCTCATTGTGTATAGAGAATAATAAACAGAGTCACACACAGGTTATTACAGGGTTGGACTTATCTCTGTGGTATTTAGGTATCAAACACTCATTGTTGTTCTGAATTTGTTCTTTGATAAAGAAGAATGAATAAAACTCTTTGTGCTCCAATAAGAAGCAGCTGAAATGTGTATTTGTGCCAAGTTAAATTGAATTACTACTTTATATCCTTATTTACTCATTTCCCTTCCAACCCTCAAAAAATGTCTAACTTCAATAATTTTTAAATGTAATATTTTGTTGAGTGTTTGTTAAAAATTGTAAGTCTGCACATAAACCGGATAAATAGTGATGCTATGATAATGTTTTAGGAATAATACATCTATAGCAAAAATGTGATGTTAAATTGTCATTTTTCCTATTGAAATAGGTGTGTGTGTGTGCGCGTATGTGTGTGTTTACAAAACTCTTACACCTCTGCTTTGAATTTAGAGTTTACCTAAGGTGTGTGTGTGTGTGTGTGTGTGTGTGTGTGTGTGTGTGTGTGTGTGTGTGTGTGTGTGTGTGTGTGTGTGTGTCAGACAGAGAGAGATAAAAGAGACCAGACTGATGACAGGTTTCTGCTAAAAGCAACAGCAGTGTCTGAAATGTGAGGCCACTCGAGTGTTGTGTGCTTTCGACTGTGGCTGTGTGTGTGTGTGTGCGCGCGCGCATGATTGTGACCCATAAACAGCAGTTCTGTCTGTCTGAAACACTCTTTCACCATCTGTGTGTATGTGACTAACATGACAGTGATGTGTTTAACAATGTGTTTGTTTGTCCTGCTGTCTGGTGTTGTGTGTTTACTCCAGCTGAAGTGTGTTGACGTGTAATTATTTCCTCTTTGCATTGTGCGTCTGCATGTGTATGTGAGTGTTAGATATTGAGATATCACATTACACTACTGAAGAGAGGTCAGTCACTTCCTCCTCACCTGTGACATCACTGCAGGGATGGTGTAGCCTCTTAAATACAGTAACAAACACACACACACACACACATGCACAGATTGAGTTGAGCTCTTGCAGGGAATACTGCTGAGCTGTGTGTCAGTATGCTGAGAAGAGTTTGGGTAGGAAAAAAGAATTTTTCTGGACTGTTTCTGATTGAAAAGAGTTTTGTGGGTCTTTTTTGTATTTTGAGATGAGTTTTGTGGCTAAGTTTCGTCAGTTTTTTTTTTTATATACATTTATTCATTCAGTCAGCTGAAGCATTTATCTGAAGTATACAAGTAAGAGATTGTTTTCCTGTTTTGTTCCAGATTTTGTTGGTTTAGACCAGTTTGGGTTCTTGATTTTGTTCTTTGTGTCTCATGTAAGGATTGTGTGTCCGCGTCACACATACAGTAGAAGCCAAAAATAAAACATTGTTTCCAGTATTACATAATCCTGGTACATCCAGAAGGTCACAGGTCTATTTTGCTTTAATAAAAGTTTGCCCACTTGTTTTTATTTCTAGCTGACCTCAGTCTTGCCTCTTTTCACCAACACTGGCTCTGATTTGCTGCGTTTCAGGTTTAGCCACGCTCTCAGCTGAAGATGTCAGACAATGGGGAAGTAGAAGACAAGCCGCCAGCACCGCCCATGAGGAACACCAGCACCATGATTGGCTCGTCCGGTAAAGACTCAGGCCCGCTCAATCACGGATCCAAACCGCTGCCGCCCAACCCGGAGGACAAGCGGAGAAAAGAGGGATTCATCCGATCTATACTCACCGGAGGAGGAGACAAGAGTGAGTAACTGGATTTTTCATTGTATGAATCTTTAAAATGAAAGATTGACAAAGTACCAATACTTGGGGTCAGTTGTGGTCCGGTGAGAGAGAGTTGGACTTGTAAGTAGAAGGTTGTGGGTTTGAATCCCAGTGCCCGCAGACAGTGACTTGAGCAAGACATCTTAACCCCATTTGCTCTGCAGTGATAATTGGCAACTGGATTATACTTGTAAGTCGCTTTTAATAAAGGTGTCTGCCAAATGAATAAATATAAATGTAAATGTATATAGGAATAGATTTTCTCACCCCATCTCTATCTAACCCCCTGTGCTTTCCATCTGGTCAGAGCTCGCCCCCTTCATATGCTCGTATTTCTGGAGGCCTGTGTTTGTTCATTACTCGCCTGTTAATAAAAGAAAACTTCGGTCTTTATCAGAGAGAGAGACACAAAAAAACAAAAAGGGAGATAGAGAGAGATATTAGCAGAACTGCATCCACACAGAGAATCTCTTTACCACCTCGAGCTGTAATCCATCATGTCAAATTTTATGTTTTTAAACCTTTTCTCAAGCTTCTTTTTTATCCATCACATAAACTTGCAATGTTGTTCTTGAGAAATACTAATCAGAAACCTAAATTTGGTTGAATATTATAATTTCCAGACATTTTTTGTATAATGGTTTGTATCAAAATTTCAATGTGTACCGATGGGACATAAAGACTGTAAAATAAATGGTTTGAAAAAATAAAAGAAATTTTAAGACTATTAAGAGTAAAGAGATTACACATATACAGTCATGGCTGATAGTGATGAACTTATGAACTGTCTTTGACTTTTATTCACATATAACATTAAAGATGTATATAGTACATCATTTAATTAATCTCCTGGTTATAATATGAATTGTGCTCTCTACACATCCTGTTCCCACAACACGTATCCGCCTCCTGTCATCTTCAGCCAATAAGAAGAAAGAACGTCCAGAGATTTCTCTTCCCTCAGACTTCGAGCACACCATCCACGTTGGATTTGATGCCGTCACAGGAGAATTCACAGTGAGTGTGACCCACTCTTACTGTATATACTTTAATTGTGTTACAAAATCATATCTATATTATTAAATTATCTGTTCCATTTCATCAATCCACAAAAGTTTACTTTAAATAGAATGCTTTAACTTTTTTTAACTGAAGTTATACACAGCTATATGTATTGTCAGGAATGTTTTATATTTTATATCTGGGTCTTTATATTGTAAGTGTGAGATTGCATAACAATATTTCTGTATTGTTTTAATGTTTTGATACTTGAATCAGTTTGTGTAAGTGTGCATTATGTGTGTGCTTTATTTGTTTGTGTTGTATCTAGGGAATGCCAGAACAGTGGGCACGGCTACTCCAGACGTCCAACATCACCAAACTAGAGCAGAAGAAGAATCCTCAGGCCGTTCTTGATGTCCTTAAATTCTACGACTCGAAAGAAACAGCCAACAGCCAGAAATACATGAGCTTTACAGGTCTGACACACAGTATCCTAGCATACCGTGTTAACTATAGTATTCTGAAGTTTTAACTACGGTTAATTAATAAACGACTAATACTGCAGTACACCATTACTTTTACCATGGTAAATTGAAGTATATGTAGTATGTTATACTTATAGTACACCGAATGTAATTTAAGGTAATTTAATAAACTGTACTATACTTTTTTATTTATTTTGGTTGCATATTTCTTTATTTTCAGATAAAAGTGCAGATAACTTCAGCTCCTCAAATATAGTGGTAAGTAAAACTGATCTGTTTTTCAGCTCTTAAAACCACATGACAGATTGATAGAGGACAGAACGGGACGGGGGTTGAAGCAGGAGAGAATAAAGGGTGTGTGGGGTTGAACACAGAAGAGAGAACAGAAAGGTAACAGAGTGGTGTCAGAGCTGCCCACAAAACAGAAGGACAATATTTATGCCAAAAACTTCAGGCAATGCCAACGAGTTCATCTCTCTCGCTCCCGCTCTCTCTCTCTCGCTCTCCCTCTCTGTGATGTGAATCAGCATCTTTCTGCTTCCAGTTCTCCAGCTGAGAATCTGAAGCTCAGTGTGAGGCCGCTTTAAAGCTTGAAACAATATGTTCAGGTTATGGTGCATTCGGCCAGCTGGTTGAGGTCATTCAGGGTTGTGTGACTCAGTCAGATGTTAGAACTGGGTTTTTTTTTGCACACATGTTGTGATGTCGCTGTCTCAACCTCATCACCTGTTTGGCTTGTTTCATCCTCCACAGAACTCTAAGACTGTGTCCGAGACACCTGCGGTGGCGACCGTATCCGAGGATGAGGATGAAGACGAGGCCACACCTCCACCCACGATAGCTCCTCGACCCGAGCACACCAAATCTGTGAGTTGCTCAGATTTGACCACACACACTTTTTGTGGTTTAAAGTGTTGTAAAACCATGGTAAATACACATAAATTATCAATTCAATTCTGTATTGGTTAAATAGTTTTAAAGCTGGCACAATGTTGTCTTAGTGTGACCAACATGTTCGAAAGTATGGCATACTTCAGAAAGAACACAGATCTTCCTCTGAACATAAAACTGATTCCTCAGTGAGCAGAAATGTGGAGAGTTTATGAGTATGAGTAGAGAATTGTGTTCACTGGAGTCAGTTTCCACTGAGCATCGCTGGAATGTGTGTTTTATTGTCTGTGTGGGTACCAGTGGGCCAGATCTTTCCCAGAATGCATTATTAATCACTTCTGACTCGTCGGTCAGTGTGGATCCTGGCTGTTGAGGATTTGAGCTGTTAAATCAGTGGTTCTGTGTTTATTAGTATTCTTACAGAGCCAAACTTTAAAATAGAGTCCATTTTACAAGATTTTGGCCAAAACCGCAGAAAAAGAATGTTCAGCAACTAACCACAGTCTGCTTAAACACCTCAATAATAGACTTTTTTTTATGGAAAATATGCGTCGGCTGTGTGGTCAAAATTTCTGGTTATCCAATAATAAAATCTGCTTATTTTCATGATATTACTCTAAAACGCAAAATGCTTGCTTTATAATACACCTTAAGCCGGTCATTATTGTGCCTGAGGTGTGTACCGTTTTCTGTCTTTGTGTGTTATTTGTTGTGTTGTGTCCTCTGTCCGTTGCTGATTCAAAACATGTTTATGCCACAGATCTACACTCGCTCTGTCATCGAACCTCTTTCTCCTCCGCCCTCCGCCAAAGATGCCCCGACATCACCCGTCACCAGCGCGGTCGCTGACGGTGGCAGCCCCATACCAACACCCTCCACCACGGCCACACTCCCCACCCCCTCCACTACACAAAACACAGACAAGACACGCAAGAAGAAGATGACCGACGAAGAAATACTGGAGAAACTGCGTAAGTGCTCATCTACAAAAACGGCTCATCTACATAAATAAATATTCAATTTTTGTGGGATAACTTTTGTAATTAAATTACATTAGCTTGATCCCAATGGTCTCCTTGTTCTCATAGTTACAATCATACATCTGATAAACAAATATTTACTACATTTAGCTATATATGTTTTTATTTCGGGAATAAATAAATGACTTATCCAATGCTTTACTAACACATAATAATGTTAATAATAGAAACCGACAGGATTTTTATTTTCCAAGTATGACCTGATAACGTTGATGTTTTTCTTGCTAAAAAATATTATATTTTTCTAAGATGTTAAACACGGTTTAATCTCAGTTTGAAGAGTTAATGCTTCATCGAGTCAAAGATTCAAACTCTTCTTTAAAAAAATATTCATTTTATAAAAATTATATTTTGCTTGCATGCATATTGTCTGGGAACTTTGTTTCATTTCAGTTTTGTACATTCTAACAACTATTACAGTATGTGAATTTTCATTTTGTTTTTGGCCGAGGCCTACACATGCATGGCTTTCTAAGAACATGTATTTTATTAAAAACCTCATGCAACAGATGGGTTCAGATCGCCCTCTAATGGTAAGGCCAGAACACTGCTTCAAGACGTCCAGTGTGTCTTTCCTGACCCCCTTTGTCCACCCAGAGCCTGCCTTAAAGACATAATTCACCTAATAATAACATCTCTGTCCTTGTTTATTCATCATCATGTGGTTCGAAACCTGTTTATGACACTTTCTGCAATGGAACAAAAAAGAAGATATTTTGAGAAATATCTTGCTATGAAATTCAATGCGTTCAGCGTTGTTTGATTATCAACATTCTTCGATGGGTTTTAAATGACATGAGTGTGAGTAAATGAAGGAAGAATTTTTATTTTTGGGTGAACTGTAAATTTAAGAGCTTAGGATTTGCAATCCTGCATTCTTCAATGGTTACCTGGTTACCAACTCAAGACGTCTGTGTCTTTTCCTTGTGTGGTCTGAATTTAAGACTTAGCGATGTGGTAAATCAGCCTGATTCTCTGTTGTCTTTGACTTTAAATCTGCTCAAAGGTCTTTTCTTCCCTCTGTTTTCTTCCTCTCGGGTTAGCAAACTTGACTTGAAGTGATCCGTATTCATGACACTTCTCAGCATGATTCTGAAATCTGATGATCGTGTGCTGTGATGTGTTATTGTTTGTCTCTTAGCTGTGTGTTTGTGTGTAATAACAGTATTGTGTGACTCTACAGGTAGTATAGTCAGTGTGGGCGACCCGAAGAAGAAATACACACGATTTGAAAAGATTGGTCAAGGGTGAGTTTCATTTCTCACATATCTTCTCATGAATGTAATTTCTAATAATGCTTATACATATTATATTCATATTCCTTTTCTTTGATCAGAGCGTCTGGTACAGTATACACAGCCATAGACATCGCTACAGGACAAGAGGTGAGAATATTAACATGCATGTGTATCTTAAATAATACAGACGTTGAGCATCTGTAATATAATTTATATTAAAGAACACTGCAGTTTAATCCACGTAAGTCCTCATTGAAAATTAATACTAGTATAGTAAAAAATAAGTACAGTATATCAATTTAACAGAGTTTATACTATGGAATACTTCAGTATACATTCACAGTGTATAGATATTAGTGATCTATACTGTAGTGTAATGCAGTATACTGTAGTGTATACTAAAGGATACTACAGTATTTTTGTTATGTTGCTGTATTGTAGACACTTTCAGCCGGTCAGGCTATAGTCATCGACAGATATATCTGCTCTTACGGTTAAAAGAGATCATTATTAATGGCTTTGGCATTCTCAGCAATCGATAACAATAACTCAGGGGATGCCGGGAGGACTTACTACATCTTATATCGATCTTCCGAGAACATTCCTGCAGGCACAGACAGATGATCTCGAAGCATACTGGCATAGATGAGTGGAAAGACAGATGACTAACAAGAAGACTAACGGAGGCAGATCTTCAGTAATGTATGTCATGTTTCTCAGGTGGCCATCAAACAGATGAACCTTCAGCAGCAGCCCAAGAAAGAACTCATCATCAATGAGATTTTGGTCATGAGGGAAAACAAGAACCCCAACATTGTGAATTATCTGGACAGGTGAGATCATGTTGACATGGCAAAATTGTCAGAGAGGTAATGTATAGCTTTAGGGTCAATATCTGACATCAGCGTTACTTAAAATAACTTAAAATAGCAATCTTTGTGTTGAGAGCGCAGAAGCCACTGCCATCTTCAAGGCCCAACGCTGAGTCAAAGCTTTGAGTAACGTGTGTCTGTTTCCATGGGAACTGAGATGTTTGCACTAATAAAAGCAGTTATCGTCTCCTGTTGTTGCGGCGATTCTGCAGCATCATTCAGCAATGCTGCATGTATAGATGGTGCTTTCTGGTTTCCATAGTTACCTGGTGGGGGATGAGCTCTGGGTGGTGATGGAGTATCTGGCCGGAGGTTCCCTGACTGATGTGGTCACAGAGACGTGTATGGATGAAGCGCAGATAGCTGCCGTCTGCCGGGAAGTGAGTGTGGAGTGTTTGTGTCAGGTTGCATTGGTGTTTGGAACAGCACTATGAATCACACAAAAAGAACTCATTACAGTTAATCCTGTGTTTTATATGAAAACTTACCCTTATTATATTTAAGGTGTATATCCTTTTATCTACTTAAACTTAAAAGTTGTGATGAGAGATTTTATTTTTTGCTGAACTATCCCTGTGAGGCTTCACTTAAAAAGAGTAAAAACACACATTTATCAATAAAGTAGTCTGTTTATTTCTTCAGAAGTCAAATGCTCCTTATGTAGTCACGTGACCTTTTTTATGAAAAATTTATTAAAAAATTATTCATATTATTTATACCTGGAAAAAGTAAAGCCAGTACATTTTGTGACGGGTCATGTGTAAGAGTAAATGATAAAAATTTGTTAACTATTTCTTTATGTATTACTGATGAAATTATATATTATTTTACCTTGTCTCTTCTTTTACAGTGTCTACAAGCCCTGGAGTTTCTGCACTCAAACCAGGTCATCCATCGAGACATCAAGAGTGACAACATTCTCCTGGGCATGGACGGCTCTGTCAAACTCAGTGCGTTCAACTACTAATATTCTATGTTATTTTTTCCCGTTATACAGATTGTACACTTGAATGTCTATCTCATTGTCATGAATCCTTTAGAGATGAGCTCAAAAGAGGGCGTAGGCAATAAACAAACCTCTTTGGGGCTGTGTGACAGCACAGTTATGAAGTGACCTAAATTCCAGTCCAATTAAGAGGAAAACTAAATAGAAGAATAGATTAATCTTTAAAAGGCTTTGCCCTGGAACTGACCCCCTCAATGTTAAGTACTTTCAGACAGTTGATGGTGAAATGTCTCATGATTTGCTTTGATTTTATTAATGAGAACCAAGAATACATGAAAAGCTTTTCTCCAGTGTGAAATAACACAATATATGTTTCACCAGTAGAGGGAGCAGGAATCCCACTTATTTCACATCCATCTGTGCAAACACACTAAATATCCTTATGTAATGAAATAATCTGTATTGAAAAGAAATATACCGACAAAAAACAGCAAGATGATTGAATCTCTTTCTCTATTTCAGCTGATTTTGGCTTCTGTGCTCAGATCACACCTGAGCAGAGCAAGAGAAGCACGATGGTTGGGACACCGTACTGGATGGCACCGGAGGTCGTGACCCGTAAGGCCTACGGACCCAAAGTGGATATCTGGTCGTTGGGTATCATGGCTATAGAGATGGTCGAGGGAGAACCGCCATACCTCAATGAAAACCCTTTGAGGGTGAGACATCTCAGAAAGCTTACATTTACATTGATGCATTTAGCAAGAACCTTACCTACAGCGACTTAAATTTATTATACTTTTCCCTTAATATTCTGAATATTAATGTGTGAAACCATGACCCTGATGTTGCTAGCACCATGTTCTCATCTCCGAGTTACAGGAAAACTGTAAACATAAAAGTTGCTATGTTTTAAACATTTTTTATATAGGCCTCAGGTCAAATATGGTTCCCCCAGATGCAACAAATGATAGCATTAGATTGACGGCAGGAGAACAGATATGCTTTCACACTTGTTAAAACATTAAACTGAAAGAGCATTATCTAACTAAACCTTTAACCTCTGCTGTTTCTCAGGCTCTTTATCTCATTGCCACCAATGGAACCCCAGAACTCCAAAACCCTGAGAAACTCTCGTCTGTGTTCAGAGACTTCTTAAACCGCTGTCTGGAGATGGACGTGGAGAAGAGAGATTCTGCTAAAGAGCTTTTACAGGTCGGATATACAATATTCTCTTGTACGGTGATGTTTAAACATCTAGGAGAGTAGTATTTTGTTTATGTCATATATGCGTAAATGCATTACCTGGTGCTCCCAATATATACATTTTTTTAAATGATAAACGTTTCAATATATATATATATATATATATATATATATCTCAAATGTTTTCTTCATTAGTAGTAGAGCTGAATCATTTAAGCAAAATTTGCCTTTCTCTGAAAAAAATACAGATATATAAAGTTGTATACAGATGTGACATTTGACCGCTTCAAAGAGGTTTTACATGTCTGTTGCTGTTTTCGCTGGGGAAAGTTTGTCTAGTTAAGAAAGTTTAAAAAAAATTTCTCTCTCTCTCTCTCTCTCTCTCTCTCTCTCTCTCTCTCTCTCTCTCTCTCTCTCTCTCTCTCTCTCTCTGCCGCATGACTCCCACACTCACATCTGATTTAGAAAAGTTCAGTCTGAGTGTTGCCAGAACTTTGTAGAAAAGCCCTGAAAGCATGTGTGCGTCAGTACTGATGTTGTGTAACGCATTATATGACTCAGGTGTAAATTGAGAGAGGGATGAAGAAAATAACAGCAGGGAATCTCAGATATTGAATAGTGAGTGGGTGCAGAAAAAATAGAAACGATTTAACAGTAAGAACAAACTCTGTCTGCTCATAAGATTACCCGCTGCTGACCCTTAAAATGTTTCAAAATACAGATCCCAGAAAATCCTGCTACAGAAATGTTCTGTTTGAAACTAATCCCCAAATCTACAGTGCATTGATATGATGTAATATTAGCTTTTTTAACTATTTTGTTTTTCAAGAAGGTTATTATTAACCAGTTTTCAACACATAACACTTTAGTTTTGTTTTTGCAGCATCAGTTCCTGAAAGTGGCGAAGCCTCTGTCCAGTCTCACACCATTGATCATAGCAGCTAAAGAGGCAGCAAAGAACAACCGCTAGTCCCCGGAGGACCCTGGCCTCACCTCTCCTCTGTCCCAACCCCCCGAGCACCCCATCATCCGTATCTCTCGCTCATCCCGGCAGGGACTCTTGTGGTGAGGTGTTATCCAACACGCACCCTTTACTTCTACTGTTAGGGTCAGAGGGGTCTGCGGTCACTGTTGTGGTCACAGAGGTCACCAAAATGACCCGAATGATGACATCACTGGAAATAGAGTACTAAAGGGTCATGTTGCCTCAGGCCCAAAGGATTCTGGGGGATTTCCCCCCTGTATATTACCATAGAGAGAGGGTGGTCTCTTTCTCTGGATCTCTCTGTTTTTTGTTTTGTTTTGTCAATTATGAAAATGATGTTTCATAACCACTATAAGAGTGGGACTTTTTGTTATTTTAGAATGTTTTTTTTTTTTAAGATGTGTGTGTGTGTGTGTGTGTGTGTGTGTGTGTGTGTGTGTGTGTGTGTGTGTGTGTGTGTGTGTGTGTGTGTGTGTGTGTGTGTGTGTGTGTGTGTGTGTGTGTGTGTGTGTGTGTGTGTGAGAGAGAGTGTGTGTTCACCTTAGGTTATAAATTAACTGAGATTGTATGGTACGTTTGCACTGCGATTCTATTGAATTAAAAAGCCACAAACTCTGGAGAAAAAATCTGGTACGTAGCGGCACATTAAGAATAAAATACAATGATCTATGAAATACAGCCGATCAAGGTTCTATGAAGGATGCCTGTGCATGAAGAAACTGAACATTTTACCGTCCTGTGACCCCTACTGTTTAAAAATATAAAATCAAAACACACAAAATCAAGTTAATAAAACTGGAAAATAAAATTGTATTATGGTGCATTTATGTAACCTTTGGCCTTAAACCATGACACAGATAGTACAATGATTTTTCAAGATGGCACAAGCGTTTGTGATGCAATCTGTTTTCATTTAGATTTTCTTAATGGACAAAAATAACAACATTTCCTGGAAGCAATCACATTCTATCTATGCGAGCCATAAACAGTTTTTAAGGCCTTTTGATGATCAAAATTCTTCATTGAAAATGGACAAATAAACTTCAAAACAAGTTAAAGTGTGTTGGTGGCTTTTTTTAAGTATCGTTATTTGTGTGGTTTGCTAAAGCTTAAATTGAAATTCTAGTGTTTGGCTAAAGATGTATCTTATTATAAAAAAAAACAATTTTAGTTGTCTTGGACTGTGTATATCAGAGCACAAATGCACAAGTTACTCTTTTTGTGTAATTCTGGTTATATAGATGAAATCAGCGGTAAGATGAAAAATTACTTCGGAAACTTTGTAAACATTTTCTCATTGTCTTCTCAAACCTGCTTTACTTTCATTTCTGAATTAACAAATCACCTTTCAATATGATTTCATGAAAAAGATTAAGAAGACTTAAGATACACTTTAGGAGGAAAGTGATGACATTCTTATTTATTTTGGAAAGAAAGACACAATTTTAAAGCATGATCATAAGAGCAGGTGGCACTTTATATAAGAAGCCTTCTTTAATAGCTTGACTAAGGATCAGTCTTTAGATTTATTATACAATGAAACAGCATTCAGTAACTTCCGAACTGTGAAAACTTAAAGCAGATTGTGCAGTTCACCAATGGACTCCATGAAAAGATTTTCTGTCCCCAATAATCTGATTTGTAATGTTCTTAGACCTGTAAGCTTCTTTCTTTGGTCCGTCAGATGGATTTTGAAAGCAGTGTTGGACCCATCTAAATGCCCCTTCTAATGCCAATGCTAGTTATGCAACGCTGCAGTTTTTTGTTGCTGTGTGAGGTGGCTTTCTCTATAAAAATGAAATTTCATTCTCCTTACCACTTTGTGTCTTCATGTATAGAGGAACTGTAATGCCCCCTGCATCATTTCTTAAGGATGGGAAATCCTGCTGTGCTGGCTTTAATGGGTTGGAAGGCAGCCAATACCACATACTGTATAACACTGACAAGACTTTAGTAATAAAGAGGAAATACCTCATAAATAACAACTGCATTTATATTTGAACTTTTACAAACATTTGCAAATATTCAAAAAGAAAGCAGGCTCAGTTATTGCATCGTCTTATGATTTCACATCTATTCATTTGAAAAAAGAGAGAGGGAATCATTGAGTTTAATGGATTAATATAACCAACATTAATGCATAAGAGTTTTTACATAAGAGGCTTTTTAAAACATGAAACATCTGCTTCTGTGATAAAAGATCCATGTGCCTATTCTGCTCAGATAAACCACAAGACTTGTAAATGCAAACATGGTCAAATATTATACTTGTAAATGTTCATATTGCCAAATCTGATATTTTGTAAAAAAAAAATGTTCAGACAATTAAAGTGCACATGAAAGTATTAAAAATTAATTTATATGTGTTTGTTGTAAACAGATAACCCTTATAAAAATATGATTTCTTAGTAAACTTACATGAGGAACATTTTATTCTAAATACATTTCATTTGGTAACATTTATTTTTCACAATTTTTTTACATGGATGTCACGAGATCTTATTTTCTCAAATATTTTTTTTCAATGCTGTGTTGACTTGAGTTATATAACAGTGATCAATATCCTTAAGCTGACATCAGCACCAGTGCGCACGCGAGGACGGACGCGTCAGACGCGCGCCACACTGCGGCATGTGAAGCATGAACGCGCCAGTCACATCACAGGACGCGTCCTCATGCGTGATCTCCAGCGGGTCGTGGTGCTGATGCTGAGGATGCTGAGGATGCTGAGCAGAGCTGGATGCAGTGATCTCACAGGAACTCATCCACTGCAACATCAGTGAGAGTCAGGTGAGAAATACAGTTTCTGTGTCATGCATGAATGCATATTAAATGCTATTATTGTTGTTTATTCTTTCATGAGGAATATGAGCCTTTATGCACAATCTTGTGTCTTATTACACAGTGTTTAAATATGATGTATGGGGATGTTTGGTATGCTTTGGTGTTGAGACTGTGTGAGAAGGTTTTATATGCTGAAGGACAATTTCTTATCTAACTTGGTTTAGAAGTGAGCAGATGAAGTGCTGTTCTGTGCGTAGGAAGCCAGTGAACAGACTGTACTCTTTTTATTCTCAAGGTTTCTTTATTTCTATCAGATGAACTATGCTTTGAGTTCAGTCATGAGTTTCAAATGAAGGACAGAGACAGGCCATGCGTCTTGTGTTTGTGTGATCTGAGAATCTTTATTATTGGAGACACATCTGTCTCTCTGTCCTCATGCAGTTGCTGCTTTATAGCCGAGAAGATCCAGGTGGTGTTACATATCAACTTAGTCTCAGATAATTCTCCAAAATGTACAATTTCTGAATAACAGAGGCTCATAGTGTCATTATAGAGGTGTGAATGAATGATTGTAGGGGTAAAATAATCTAGATTTAAGTCAATGTGATGAGAAATGTTTAGATCTTCAATATTAGTGACTTGACAAGCCTGAGCTCAGTTCTGTTGTGATCTTTCTTTATTTGATCTGATTTATCTCTAGGAGGAATAAACATAACCAACTATATATTACATTGATGTTATATACTGTAATGTATAATATCAATTGAAAAAATTTTCTGTTCTCATTGATATTTTTAGTCCGTACTGTGATAAATTCCTGAATGATGTTATATACTGTATTCTTGACCTTACCTATGTGTTTTCAGGCATATTGAAGGGATTCCCATCCTCCTACCAAGAGTCCCAGGGGTTTAAGTGTCCTGAAAAAAGCCTGAATACTGCTATAACATCATTCTGTATTTATGTTACTCTGAGTTTCCAGGCAGAATGTGTAATATGATGCTGTGCTTATTTAGTTTCTAAGACATTAGGTTACACACACCAAAAAGTATTTGCATCTAAAGATCAGTTTTTATCAGTGTTTGGCCTACTAGTTTAGTATGAAGTATGTTTGACCTCAGCAGGACTAGAAAAATGTCTAAGGGCAATTTCTTTGACAATTGTGATTTCTGATGTGTGTTTTCATTGACATAACAGATGAGAACAGACAGAGAAGGTGATTAAAAATCTCTGTGTAAAACGCAGTGCGGGCTCGCTCATGCCGGCTGGAGAGCAGAGACTGGTTTCACATCAAACTGCGTCACATAACACATCATTATTCAAGCCTTCGGATCTGAACTCAGAAACACATTTGTAGACAATCAGAGGTTTGATTTACAAGTGACTCATCAGACTGAGCATCGTGATGATTAAACAAGGATACAAATTCGCTATTTTGGCCAGAAAGAACATTGACATGCAATGTTTTATGTTTACAAACCTTTACAAACCCTCTAGACAAAATTATCCAAACTATATAGGGACAACAATATACTTTGTATTGTGGTCTTAGGGTAAACTAAGGCAAATCATTTAAGAAAATATATTTAACTTGCTTATTATAGGATATATGCTTTTATGTAAATGAATGAGAGAAAGAGAGTGTGTGTTTGTGAGAGAGAGGGAGCCAGAGACTGTTTGTGTGTGTGTGTGAGTGTGTGTGTGTTTTTGTGTGTTTGTGTGTGTGTGTGTGTGTGTGTGTGTGTGTGTGTCTGAGAGAGAGACTCAGTGGGAGGAGTTAGTAGTAGAGAGAGAGAGAGAGAGAGAGAGAGAGAGAGAGAGGAGTTTAAAGCGTCACTGTGGTGAGGGATCAACAGGTCTTCAGACACCGGCTGTTCTTCATATAAACACACAGAATCAAAGCACTGACCGTTCTGGAGCTGATCCACTGTTTTCTTACTCTTATCTTCAGATTATTCCTGGAGTCGGTAAGCAGACTTATTTGCTTACTTATTTTACACAATCATGTGATTTAAGATGTGATGTGTTAGATGAACTCTGGAGTCTCACAGCTGTTGTTGTGTAGTGTCAGTGATCATCTGCTGATATGAATGACAACAAGAGCTCTGAAACTGTCTGAAAATCTGTAAAAATGTTAATATATGGTAGATTCAATCTCATTCTCATACAAGTATGACATCTGAAATAAAGTTTCAGATATTGAACCATAGAAATGTTTTTATGTGGATAGACTATCATGACAACCCTGTTTTGGTGTTAATGTAGTTTGAGACTCTTATAAGGAGATATTTCTGAGATACAGATGAGAGTTTTTCCTTTGCTCTTCATTTAATCACATTCATTTCTGGGAGAAGTTATTGAGACATTTGAGTGTTTGTCTTAAGGGTTTTATATGAGAAGGTCCAGCACGGCAGACTGTAAGAGGATTGTCTGGTTCAGGTTGATGAGGTCATTTCCTTCTTAAACGCACACAATTAAATGCTGTTTTCAGTGTGTGTGAGAGAGAGACATGAGACCAAATATTATTTTTCATTTTCCTCATTATTGTTAACTAATGAAATTAAGGCCCTTGTTTTAAAAGGATGTGTAATTTTATATGGTGAAATGGTGAAGCAGGTAAAATAATCCTTATGATTTACATTGAATGTGCAAGCTGACACTTCCTGCGTGAGTTTTGGAGATGCAGGTGTTACTGTATTCTAATATTTCTGATATAGTCTTGCCAATAAAACGTTTCAGTGAATTGAATTGAAACAATAGTGATGGAGCACGTGTGATGATTCAGCCAGGCGATGAAAGCACAATAGTCCTGCTGCCAGGACAGCCATCATTATTTGTGTGTTCATTGTTTATTTATGTTTAAACAAAGCGTTGTGCCACTCAGAGCAGATCTCCAGGCTGTCGTGTGTTTCACCCTGTTTACTCCCTTCAATTATACCACACAACTCAATCTCTCTCAGTCATAAAATATTAAAGATTTTACACATTAATTCCCCTTACATTTCTCCACAAATTCTATTAGAATCCACTAGACATCACATGTCAATGAATATACTGTACTGGAATATAATGCTGACACCTTTTGAGATTAAATCTTTACCCAACTAATTTTATTTGAACATTGTTATCATATTAAATTATTTAATACATTGAAAGTATGAAGATAAGGGCATGGTTCACCCAAACGAAAATTTGTCATGAATTTCTTACTCTCTAGTTTTCCCAAATCTGTTTAAATATCTTTGTTTAGTTGAACATTGGGAAAGATATTTTGAAGAATATATTTCTTGGACAGTTCTTCGACAACATTGACTACCATAGTAGGAAATTTTATACTTTTATTTCCGCTACATTTTATTGGTGCAACTTTTTGGTTTCAAGCATTCTACAAAATATCCTTCTCTGTGTTCAAAAAAATTTAAAAATGTTAAATATACCAAAACATATACAGAACAGCTCAAATGTGAGTAAGTAGTGAACTACTCCTTTAAAATATGTTGAATGATACACAAGGCTCAGTGTTAGGCCCTCTCTTGTTTATTATTTATATCCTTCCCCTTAGTAATATCTTCTGGCTCTTTGGAATTTGCTTGTTACGCTGATGACAATCAAATGTACATTTCCACAAAACCTAATATTTCATCACGCCCCACTGCACTTATTGATTGTTTACAGGCCATTACATCTAGGATGACAAAAACAAACTCAAATTTAATGGCAATAAAAGTGAAGTTCTTCTCATTAGTTCTAATTCTACAATCTCCAAATCCTCACCTATCAGTATAAGCATTAAAGGTTCTCTGGTTCCCGTTTCCTCTCAGGTCAAAAAGTTTAGGTTGTAATTCTGGACTCTACTCTTTCCTCTTCCTCACATATTAACAATACTGTTCGCATAGCTTTTCTTCATTTACGTAATATTTCTAGACTCCGCCCATCACTCACTCAGAATTCAACCCAATTTCTTGTTCATGCCCTCTTCACCTCACATATCGACTACTGTAATGCCCTTTTTTCGGTTTACCCCCTAAAGCTTCTTCAACGACTTCAAAATGTCCAAAACTGTGCTGCAAGAATCAGTACCTGCACAAATCAATTGAACATATTACACCGTTTCTCATACAACTTCACTGGCTCCCAATAATCCAAAGAATTCAATACAAACTCCTTCTTCATACTTTAAGTCACTTCGTAACCCTGCTCCCTTATATCTATCTAATTTGCTCCACCCATACACTCCTTCTTGTGCCCTCCGTTCCTCTTCTTCTGGTCTTTAATTATTCCCTCAGTTTAAATGGTTAAATGGGAGCCAGGGCCGTCAGTTACACTGCCCCCAAAACTCCGGAACGCACTACACATTTCTATTCGTCAGTTGGACTCTTATTAACATTTTAAATCACAACTTAAAACTTACCTCTTCAAATCTGCTTATTCGTTGTAATTTCCTTTTTAATTTTATATATTTTGGTGTTCTATTGCTTGTGTTTCTGCTGTAATGTGTCCTTGGATGTCTTTATTTATTTATTTACAAGAATGTGCTGCTTTTTATATAAAAAATAAAATAAATATCACCTGTATATGAAAATGTGCTATTCAATATATTGCATAACATTGTCGAGAATGTTTTCAAGTATATTTGTTTGTAAGATGACATATGTTGAAATGTATTTTATGACATTGTGACATCTTTACTGTATCATTTAAGTCAAAGGTAATTCACATGCGAGATATGGATTGTTTGACTGCCTCGCGTTACAGTGGAACACACTCATGTCTCCAGGTCAAAGGTCATGACTGCTGTCAAATAAACTTTTCTTTGAAAGAATCTAATTCTGAGATAAAGTTCTCATGTGTAATTTGAGTGTCTCCACTGTGACAGGGGTAAAATATACACAATGATCACAATGTATCATTACCTCTTTATAATATGTGTCAGGAACTAACTACACTGCGGTCAAGGGCATCACCATGACAACAGTCAGAGCTAATGTCCTACACTTAAAGAATCTCTCTCTCTCTCTCTCTCTCCTCCCTCTCTCTCTCTCTCTCTCTCTCTCTCTCTCTCTCTCTCTCTCTCTCTCTCTCTCTCTCTCTCTCTCTCTCTCTCTCTCTCTCTCTCTCTCTCTCTCTCTCTCTCTCTCTCTCTCTCTCTCTCTCTCTCTCTCCTCTCTCTCTCTCTCTCTCTCTCTCTCTCTCTCTCTCTCTGTCTCTCTCTCTCTCCTCTCTCTCTCTCTCTCTCTCTCTCTCTCTCTCTCTCTCTCTCTCTCTCTCTCTCTCTCTCGATCTCGCTCATTCTCTTTCTCTATGATGTAAAGCAGCTTATAGAACAGTATATAAATTTTTTTAATGCCATCTCTTTCTTCTGCTGTGCCTAGACATCTCTCCAAATGTGTTTGTGTGTCAGTACAGTACGTTATGTTTATGTTTATGGGTCTCTTTCTATTCAGATCATCCCTGCGGCCATTCCTCTCACCTCTCCACTCCGGGCTGCTCCATGAAGGGTAGCGGCTGATGTATGGGCCGCTCTCCGGTGAGCCTGTCCAGACTGAAGCTGGGGAAGTTAAAGGTGGTCCGGCGGCAGTTGCTGCAGAGATATGAGCATCAGCCGTTCGTCTCGTGTCTGGCCGGTCTGTACGGCTGCCAGTGGAGACGCTATCAGAGAGCCAAAGCCCAGCCGGGAGAATGCTGCTGCAGCCGGGTCAGAACACATGGTCACACATTATAATCATCTCTTAACACTTCTTTTTATTTATCTATTCATAAAATTATGCAACAAGTTCATCCAAAATGGTTTAAAAGCATTGTCTGTTTTAGGAAAACAAAACAAAACTCACAGATGCCGATGTGATGATTGATATAATGGTTTACATGTAGAATTTGTTTAATGATGAATGAGTTCATATTGTAATATTTGCAAACCACCACATTGTTGCCACATGATCTCACTACTTTTCATGTTAAAGTAAAACACATCTGGTTATTTTGCAATTTTATTTTCATGTTGAAGTGACTTTTGGCAGTCCAATCAATCAAATAATGAGTCAAGAGATTGTAAAACTGGGCTTAATAGAAGACCATAAAAGTACATACTACAGATATATAGTGTGCAAAAACAGCATATCTCTTCTTATGCACAAAATTGGAGTCTATATAAACTTGTGTTGCATCCATAAATTTATTTCAAATATGTTACAATTTACTGCCCTCATTTTCTGTTTGGAAAGCACATATTTATACAGGCATACCAGGATGTGCATGCTTATAAAAACATAAATGATGTATTTTCATTTATCAGCATATTTTGTCCATCTCTGAGTTTGTATTTTCTTAAGATCCTTGAATGTTCTTACATCAAGCAGAATATCTGCACACAAGTTAAAAGCAGACAGGAACGTGTTTGTCCGAGCCCTTTGATGAGTGATTTATTTCCTTTAACACAACATTGTTTCTGCTTCTCATTTGTGAATGGGTTGTTGGTTAAAGTAAGCTGTTTTTCACAGTCAAAAAGCAAAGAGCAAGTATAGATGTTTCGACATGAGTCAAGTCCTTGAAAATCTATCTGTATGATAGATGCGTTTGTAATATAAAGTGATCTATCACTACTTGAAGTGGTTTTTGATGAAAGTATTTGATAAATGTTCTCACGGGTAGTGATCTTCATGTGTTGTTGTGTGTTGTGTTACAGCTGGAATGTTGTAGCTTCGCTCTTATCATTGTGACGTTCTTCCTGACGCTGGTGCTGCTGTATTTCTGGAGTGAAGCAAAGAATGATTATAATGACTTTGACTGGTGAGATGGAGTTCATTCATTATTAAATGTATTAAATATTAAATGCTATTTCATTTGATGCAAAAATACCAAAGCAAGTGCAGTTTTAAAGAGAAGCACTTGGTACGTACTTTCTACATAACAGAAAAGCTTGTTTATATTTTGTTACCTAATAAAACACCATTCAAGGAATTGTCATTAACCCCAAATGAATTTTCTTTCTTTATCCCCATACCATTTTAAACCTGAATGAGATGATTCTGTGAAACACAAAAGAAGATATTTTGAAAAATGGTGGTAACCAAGAAATGTTGATCCCCAATGACGTTCTCCATGTTCTGTACTATTACATGCAAAGAAAACCAATGCAACATCTTCTTTTGTGTTCTTCATACAGGTTTGAAATGAGGGGAGGTGGAGCACTTTTAATTTTATTAACAAAAATTCTTTGTGTTACTGGACGTTTGACATATGTAGATTTTACATGCGATAAACAGATTATCTGACTGATGTTTCAGGTTTAACTTTGGGAATTTGGGTTTCTGGTTCCCATGGTCGGTGGTGTTATTGGTGGTGGCAGCTGCACTCTTCACCTACATCGCTCTCCTGCTGGTGAGACTGCAGAAGTGTGACAAAAGTGCAGATGCATCACTGAAGATGCTGATGTTTGGTTTGCATGTTCACAGGTCTTAGCTGTTTGTCTTCTGTCTGAAGGTCAGCGGCTTTATCTCCACTGGAGCCATAAGGTGAATGAAGTGATGTGGCAGGAATGTCTTTCTTGTAATTTTGTTTATCAGTGAATACTGATGTTTGTTTTGGTGATGACACAGATTGGAATCCTGGTGACCTTGGGTTTCTCCATCACTGCTACAGCCATTCTCTCAGATCTGTGGAGTAAAGAATGGACCACGCTGCTCCTCTCCTTTCAGGTGGGTCACTTCACCATCTCACACACATTGTGGTAACATAACTTAATGGTTCAGGTTTGTGACATTTTTATTTTGCAGGTCACAGCACCCTATCTTCATGTGGGCGGAGTTTCACTCATGACCCTTTTGTCTTGGCCAATAGCCTTGCATTTCTTTCGCATGAATAAGAGAGGTATGTGATCCCGTTTGGTGTCAATGAATGTAAACACTATTTAAATATTTTGAGACGTAGTTTGGTGGTAGTCCAGTACAGACCTGTTCAAGTAGTTAAGGGATAACATTAATGGTTTCCTCTATGGGTTTGAAATGGAATCCTTCGCAAGAAAATGGACACCTGCTCAAAAATACAGCTGTAACATCTGAGATTTTATATTATTACAGCATATTGATGCATTATTTGTCCTTCCAAAAGTCAGTCGTTTTTTTAACCCTTTTTCTGTCTCATTCATCTCTCTGATCATCATGAGTCAAGCCTGAGACTCTTTAATAAGGTCATGATACAAAGACAGATGAATGTGATGATACACAAGGCTCTCTCTCTCTCTCTCTCTCTCTCTCTCTCTCTCTCTCTCTCTCTCTCTCTCTCTCTCTCTCTCTCTAAATAAATAAATAAATAAATAAATAAATAAATAAACAAATAAACAAATAAACAATAAATAAATAATAAATAATAAATAATAAATAAATCAAGTAACAACTGTTATTTGTATTTTTAATTGTAGTCTACCATAAAAGGTTTTAGATTGTGACCGTGTAAAAGAGGATCAAAATCTCCAACCACCAGCTGATATATGAAATATAATCTCTTGCTCATGTATATGGATACAGAAGAGGTGTCTTGTGTTTCAGTGAGACAGGTGGTTATCCTGGGCTTGTATTTGGCTGTTCTCTTCACGCTGTATCTGGTGCCGTTGGGTATGTACTCTCCGTGTATCAAAAACGGGGGAACCCTGGGACCTGCGCCCATTCTCATCGGACACAGAGGAGCACCCATGGTGTGTTTTTCAATGTCACATTTCTGTGGTATACTGAAAGAAAACACCAGTCAAATTGCAGGTTTAATCTCATTTTGTTGTTTTCTGTTCAAACAGTTAGCACCAGAGAACACACTGCTGTCTTTTGAGAGAGCCATAGAGAGGGGTGGAGAGGGTTTAGAGACTGATGTCACCATCAGGTGAGAGTCTCATCCCATCATTTTATTATGTGCCCATCATCTTGGAACATTCAACATTTCAGTCACTATTGTCATAATTAATATTGGGTTTTCCAAGATGTCTCAAAGAAGTACAGCTTTCTCCCTCAGCATCTCAAAATACTTTAGGTTATCAGACATGAGCATCATTCTATGATTCACAGAATAACCATCAATGAACTTTCATGCAGAGCTTGACAAAGATGGGCTCTAAAAATATAAGATGTGATGTGAGTCACAATTATAAGAGAAGATAGATTGTGTTAGTGCTCTCATCTGAAACACAACATTCCGTAGAAAACATATATTTACAGCTTATATGATGATGCTGACATAAATGTGTCAGCAGATCTGACACATGTGTCCATATGCCAAAATGACAACATACTGAATTTGGACATTTTCTCCTGAATAAATGCAATTTACATATTATTAATTGTTAATATTAAAAATAAAGTATTATTTTGATCAAAGTCAACAAATAAAAACAAGAATCTCTAAATAATCTATTTATGGGTAAAATACAGTAATACAAAACTCATATACAATTTTTAATCTTGTATTCCTTTCGTTACATTTAAATGGTTCAGTTTTCTTTGCACTAGTTCTTTAATGATTCCTTAATTTTCTTGTTTTTTTTTTCAGTTATTGTAATATGCCTTCAAAATTGATTTTTTAAAACCAAGTCCGACTTTTCTATGTTCTTTCTGTCACATGACACATGTTTTAGCTGATGCTTAATATAGAATTTTGTTGTTCTCACGACAGATTATTTGTGATACATATGTCATTAAATTCATAGATTTTTTTTCTCCCTTTATGACTGGTTTCCACATTCAAATAATCAACGACATGATAACAAACACTTTTTGAATCAAAGAAATCAAATGTAGCAAAGTCCAGAAAAGAAAATGAAAAAATCAAATGGAAGAAAAAGGATTAACATCCACATCAGTTGTGTTTCATAAAGATTCTTTATAGTTGAAGGTTGTTTATGATTGGGAAATTAAGCATGTTCCTTCTATGGCTTTTATTTTTAAGAATGATCTAAAATTAAAATTTCCATCTGCAGTTATGATGGTATTCCATTCCTGATGCATGACACCACGCTGAGGAGAACAACAAACGTGCATGAGATGTTCCCAAACCGAACAGACGCCCCTGCAGCGATGTTCACATGGACTGATCTGGAGATCTTGAATGCTGGATCATGGTTTCTTCAGGTGCTGATCTACAAATGACAACAGACCTGATGGTTTCCCTAAATGATTTCTTTAATGATTATTTACTTGCAAATAGACTCAAGACATATAAACCCCCCATCATACCATACAAAGCATATCAAACAATGCACATGTAAATGTTGTGAGGTGATATTGTCCTGGTAATTAACTGGAGAAATCCTCTTAAAACCCTGCTGGATCAATAGAGATTAAAGGATTCAGGCTGGATTTTGGTTTTCCAGTGGGTTTCATGCGTCACAGATCCAGTGGACCCTAAAAGACACAAGCCTGTGTCAAGGACTAAACCTCGCCCTGTTTAAAGATCAACTCGGGGAGCTTTGATGAGTGGTTTATTATGGGCTTGTTTCTCTGTGTTGTGAAACAAATTCAGTCCACCAACTTCACGGACAGGATTGCTTGATCCACGTTACATAACCACCCAAATTAACTCAAATGCCAATTCCTTGAAATATTCATTTTAATCAGTGTTTAATTAAAAATCTAATTCTCTGACTTAAGTCATGTCAGGTCCTTATTGACATGTAAATAAAAAGAGTGGTTATGTTCATTATGTTCTCTTAGAGAGATCCCTTTGGTACAGCATCTTCTCTGGATGTGCAAGAGAAGGTTCAGGTCCAGAACCAGACCATTCCTACGCTAAAAGAGTTTCTGAATCTGGCTGCTCAGTATGACAGACTGGTGATCTTTGACCTCAGACGTCCACCCAGAGGTCACCCATACAGAGACACTTGGATCAGTCGAACCCTGGAGGTGATCCACAACGAATCCTCTATTAACTCCAGTCAGGTCAGAATCCAGATCAGACCAACTATTGCATCATGTCTGATAGATTGTGTGAAATATGAATAATGAAGGTAATGCTGTGCTTTCTCTCAGGTTCTGTGGTTGCCAGCTGATCAGAGGAGTCTGGTTCAGGAGCTGGACCCGGACTTAAAGCAGACGTCTGGAGAATACGCCACCATAGAAGAGCTTCAGCAGGAACATATAGTCCGCCTCAACCTTCATTACAGCCACATGTCACAGGAACAGATCAGGTACATACATTGACACACATCACATGTGTGTAGATTTGGAGTTCTATACAAAACCATCTTCCGTTTTATATGTGTGCTCTGAATCAAACCCACTAGTTTGGCATGCTTCCTATAATGTTTTATTATGCTTGAAGGTAGATATTTACTTCGATATACTTCAGAAGAAATATTTAAGTAGGAAAAATTTAAGACTCCTAAAGCACTGAATAAAATACTTTGATGAACTAAAAATAACTTCCAACTGGCGTATAAAAACTTGAGACTGTACTATAACTAATAAGAAAATCTAGTAATTTATTAAGAGTGTAGTGTACTCTCATATACTAAAAATGTGAAAAACTAAACAACATAAAACAGTTTCGTATCCTTAAAGTTTTATTGCATACAAAAAAGTTTTTAGAAATTATTTTTTTCCTGCACATCCGTTTCACGCGATTAAACTTTTAAAAACTCAAGTTAAATGATAAATTCCGACAATCAATTTTTTTTCAGTGTAGTATGCAGTACACTTTTTTAATGTGTTTTTAAGCAAACAATTTACACTAAAACAATAAAAAAACTGAAGCATTGGAATTAATAAAATATATGGTTTAAATGTTATGTTTGAAAGTAAAAAAGTAAGTCAATCTGAATCACTTTTATTTTAGAATTCACCAAAAAATATTGGTGTGAATTACATTCATTACTTAAAAGTAAATGATATGTTGAATTTCAAATCAATGGTTTTTATATTTTCCAAAAATAACAAATCCATATAATTCTTTTAAAAGATTGTACTAAGTTAATATTACTGTTTAGCTTTTATGTTTACTAATCCATGTTAAATACTTTTTACAGTGTAGCTACAGTACAAATATTACATATTGAATACTAGTTGTTTTCATTTATGTTTTCCACTGACACATATATAGTTTCTTAAAATTATGCAGTCACTAAAAGTGCCTGTTTAGCCCCAAGTACTATTACAAAAAATACACTTTTAAAGAAAACACAATTACTTTAATATTAGTATACATACTACCTAAACTTTCAAACTTTAATTTTGTGTTCTTGGCAAAGTTAACCTGAAGTAATCTTGAAGAAGAAAAATCTTTTCTAAAGATTCTCGTCAATCTTTCTATTTGTAATGTATTTCAGAAAGTACGCATCAGTGAACATCAGTACTAACCTGTATGTGATCAGTCAGCCGTGGCTTTATTCTCTGGCGTGGTGTGCAGGAGCTCATTCTGTGACCACAAACTCTCTTCACATTCTGAAGAAACTCCAACAGCCACTGTTCCTCATGGTGAGAGAATGAACATCATGAGAAATCTGTTCTGTCGTATTGATTTATTATTATTGATCTGTTCTCATTACATGCACACAGACTCCAGAAGACTACAGTTTAATGTGGAGTCTGACAGATATCGTCTCTGCTTTTCTCATCGCTGCTGTGTTCATATTCCACTGGTAAGTCTTAAAACTTTACAGATGACAAATTACAGATCAGATCTCTTCTAAGAAAGATATTTCTCTTGTGACAAAGGATCTGAAATCTCAAAATTTAGTTTTAGAACAGATTTTAACTATGTTTTAAACTGAGCTCACATTTGTCTGCAATTAAATGGCAAGATTATTGAAGATCTCAATATGAACTCAACTCTCATCAAATTTAATGAAATTTTACTTCTACAATTTACTATTCTACTGAGACTAATTTGAGATTCACAAAAATCCACCTGAGAACCTGTCATGTTTCTTCTTGCAGGTGGCGTGAGAGAGATTTGCCTTTCTGGTCTGGTAGTAGACAGGTGAATGAAAACGGACCTTACAGCAAGTTCAGAACCGGTAAGTTATATCACGTTGTTTTGCTTATCTTTGATCTACTTTGATCTACAGCTATATGCAATTCTGCAAATTTTCTGTAGGCTATATCTGAATCACCCTTATGACCTGCTGCAAATATTTTTATAAAACATAAAAACACATATTCACCACTGGGACACTTGAGGGAAATGTTTGTCATTATATAAAAAAAATACTTTGAAGGTGTATGCCTAAATGTCTCAAATGAGTTTAATAGACACAATTATCATTTATATTTTTCATGAAACTTACAATTTATTTAATTTATTTCGTATTTGAAAGAACAGCAAATAACTCTGTAAACATGTTACACATTGCTTAGTAAATATCACTTAAAGAAAAACCTTTATTTACTTAATGTAATTATTAATAACATATTAATAATTATTTAATCAATACTTAAAAAGTACATAATTAACAAATATTTGTTATATAAACCAATATTTTGCGATGAATTCCAAAAGAAATATTTGAAATAATTAGATCTATTTAGTTTTATTTTACTTACACAAAATTTAAACTGACTATTTACTTAGCTTTCAAAAAAATTTTTTTAATTGTATCACTTAAAAATAGAGTCAAGTTGTTTGGAATGATGTCTGCAGAATTGATGGGTCTTCTTTAAATCACTTATCACTTAATCGTCACAAATTTCAAGTGTTTATATATATATATATATATATATATATATATATACTTTAGTCTGTATGTTCTCCTCTTGCATGAGTTTGAATGTGATTTTGTGCTGTAGAACCTTCTGACGTGCAGGGCATACGCTGGAATCCTCTGTTTTTTGATGGCCCGTCCCTCTCTCTGGACCCTGAACTCCCCCTGCATGTTACCCCTGTGCATGGCTTCTCTGTACCCATCTGAACCGCTCATCTGTCTCATTACCGATCTTTTGTGATGTTTCTCTCCATACGGCAGAGCTCAGTGACGTCTGGTCCATCTCCAGCATCAGCGTGCGAGGAGAACTTCACAACTCACCAGCCCCACCAAACCTGCCCACCATCTCAGAAGAGCCGTCTGTCTGAGACAGACATCTGTGGACAGACATTATCATTGTGTTCATTACTATATGAGCTTTAGACTGACAGCAGATGCTGTGTGGAGACAAGACCTGACCCAAAGAAAGAAATTGTTTTTATAATTTCACCAAAGTGGCAAAACACATTGGAGATAAGCTCCAATGTTTTTAAGACTTGATCAACATTTTGGATGTCAGGATGAAACATTTAGTTATATAACGCATTATATTTGACAAGTTTATGTCATGTTTCAAACTTCGATTTGGTATATAAAACCATTTTTAAAAGCCAGTTGGATTTTTGACATTTTTATATGTAAACACATTTTCCCCATTTTTCCTTCTGTCTGTTTTTGTTATTTTTATAATTTAAATTGTTGATTTAAATATAATTGTAAATACTCAAAAAAAAAATAGTTTGGAGAGATGTGGTTGACATAAAAATGTTACAATGCAAAATATCTCGGCACGAAAATCCCTCAAAAAGTACTGATTTGTTCAAATATATAGGCTCATTATTTTGATTTATACATCATGGTATATGATTATAACAAACACGATCATTTACTGTGCTATTTAAATGCATAGAAAACCGTAGTACTACCATGGTAGTGCCATTAAACTTTTATGTTTGTGTCACATCAACCCTATTTTTATGAGTTGGTTGGCACGAGGAGATGAGAGGTCATTCTGTTTCTCCTGCTTCTGTGAAGTTCTTTTCCATCATTTGAATGACTCATGGCAACCGAAGATGGTATATGTCATTGCAGACATTAAATTATTCAGACTTTCTTTGGAAACATTAAAGATGTCTGGTTCATTTCATGCATGTCACATAATGGAGACTATGAATATCAGACAATCTGGAAGTTTGTTTTGTTAGTTTGAGCTCTGAGAAAAAGAAAAAATTACTGAGAAATATCATCAGCTTTTAGTAAAAAATATAATAATAAAACCATAGAAAACGTGCAGGTCTTATCACCAGACATAAGCTTTTCTGTGAATGGTGAACGTTTTTGGCTGTATAAAATGCAGTGACGGTTGATTTCTATTTAATCTGTAACATGTTTGTAAATATGATTGTGAACTGACCTTAAACAGACTTCTGATAAAGAGTTTCTTATTGTGTCTGTATTATTATTATATCACCAGCGCATCTGACCTTGACTTTTGATTAGACGTTTTATTAAGCTGATGATTTCATTCTAAAAGGGCATTTATACATGTTTATACTTCAACAGTATGTTTTCACATTTGTATGTTCTCAGACATGAATTTAAAAAGACATAGGCATACTTATACTGACAGACATGTAACTTAATGTTTTCATGATGACCTTAACATGTTTAACCTGAAATGAAAAATGTATGTTTTGCAGTTTTACACAATATGTTATAAGCATACATGATGAAAATAATAGTTTTGGAATGAAATAGTTTTAAGATAAAATTTACTTTTTATAGTTTCTGTATGACTTCTTAAGCAGGGGAATCAAAACAAGGCAATAATAAAAAGAAACTTTTTTAATGTACAAGAAAATAAATATAAAACTACTATCAATAAGGACAAAACCTTGAAATTAATATAGGTTTATACAATTAAACAAGTGTTACCTCAACATTTTGATAAAAAACTTTATTTAATACCTAATATTGTGCATTTACATCAAGTCAACAGCAGTGGTTAGAACTATTATTTCATCATTCATCAACACATCTGTGGTTCAGAATTCCTTGACTTTTTTAAGCATATAAAGGCCATAAAATGAATTATAAATTATTACAATGAACAATACAGGAAACACATTTTCATTCATAGATTAACATCATAAAAACCTTTCTTCTCTCTGACATGTGTTGAACCACTGAAACAACCCCAAAATTCATCATATTTTACAAGGCGAATGTGGTGGTTTTATTTACATATCTCTTCCTGTTCATGTGCTTTTCTCTTTTACATCTTTGGGAAATGAAACTGTGGAGATTAGTTTATAGACGCAATGTGTGCTTTATCTTTGTTCATATGTACTTTAACATTACCGGTCAAAACAAATATTAAGGCTTGGAGAGTAATCAGATATTTTTAAGCTCTAGGTTTGCGTTATAAGGTCATGCAAAAATTTCAAAGTGTTATCACATTAATATTTCATTTTGTTAGAATGTGAGGAAGACACTGAGATGATTTCAATGCCACGGTTCAGGATGGATATGTACTCAATCAAATTCAAATAAGCTGAATTTCTGAAATTAACAGTACCTACATTTTATAAGGTCTTTAAACATCAGACACAAAACAGTTTTCACATGAATTTTACAAAGCGCTCACACAGAGCGGGTCAGAGGTAGTCATCCTCACTGGATGAAGAGTCATCATGGGGATACACTGAGCCCTGAGAGCTGGATGACGGTGTGCGGCTCATTCTCCACAGCTGATCTGCGAAGGCCCGCCCCCAGCTGCATGGACGACCAATAGGCCGGAGCAGACGTACCAGCTCTACGGCCTCGTTCCAATCAAACGTTCACTTGCTGTGTCCACGAGAATTACGCTGTTTACTCATAGTGGTTAACATCTGGCTTATGTAAGACGTCAACAGATCATCCATTTTATAACCCTGGGATGAAGAAATGAGAATTAACTGCTAAATGAATCTACTATATGTACAGTACAATCTACTATATGTACAGTACAATAATAAGTAAGAATAATAATAATATTGTATAAGCAGTAGATTACCTCAATATTAAGGGCTACTTTACATTAAACTTTTAAGATAAAATAAACATCTCTCACCAGTGATGTCTCACACAGAAGTTTGCTTCCCTGAACCAGATTTCCGATAGTAATGTGAAAATATGTATTTCCAGAACTCCAGTTTGAGACCTTTGTGAAGGGATATGTGGTTAAAATATCCTGTGAAGAGAGAAAATCCCTGCATCATGTTAACTGCAAAGACAACAAGACTATATAGAAATGTGTCACACACCTTGTTCTTTGGATCGATCAGACTGACTCCATATTTATTGATGGCGATCAGGAGGATCTCAGGGAAGTTTGGCTCAGTGGTTTGCTGAAATTACAGATTTTAACAACACATGTTTTGTATCTTGAAGAAACACTGTTGTGTTTTCAACAGTTGTGTGCGTGTGTTTTTTACCTTCACTTCAAAGAAAGCAGAACCGAACGTGGGCCATTTGAAAATGATCTTCAGAAACATCAACTTGGCTTCTTCTCTTGATTTGCCAGCGTGTCTGTTGAAGTACGCCACAACGGACTGCAAAACCATACAGAACACAGACATGTCTTGTCAATAGAAATATAAGATACATACTATGGAAAGATTTTATAAAGGCGCTGTCGAAAAACCAACCCTCTTCCAGTCGTCTGGAGACAGCTGGCGTATCAGATCCTGGGGAATAAGCTCCTTTAACATCTTGGGGATGCTGGGAAAGTTTGATTTATCATCTTCAAATTTGACTCTGTAGATCAGAGCTCCAAGCTGGAAAACCTCCTCTCTGGAGCACTTGTGATATCCACGAAGATACTTAGGAAGTTCCTACACATAAAACATAAAATAAATAAAAAATTTCATATTTGTTTCAAATCATGTCCTGAATCACATTATGTTGTATTGTATAAAAAAA
Source organism: Triplophysa yarkandensis (assembly GCA_033220385.1). NCBI lineage: Eukaryota > Metazoa > Chordata > Actinopteri > Cypriniformes > Nemacheilidae > Triplophysa > Triplophysa yarkandensis. Next base: position 13,211,592 of record CM065669.1, on the reverse strand, counting down.
CCTCACCTGATAATAATGAAAGATTGAGTCGGCAAAAGAGTCTTTCCCTGGAACTGTACTCGTCCACAACTTCTTCATAAAAAACACCTGGTAGGTCAATGAAGGAACTATACCTGGCCATCAGAGACAGACACTTTTATTAGCATTTAATAGATAAAAAATACAATGCAGCGCAGCACGTATGGTTCTTAAGGGATAGTTCAACCAATAATAAAAGTTCTTTCATCCTTTACTCACCTCTCAGTTGATTTAAATCTGTATACATGTCTTTGTTCTGATGAACATGGAGAAATATATTTGTAAGAATGTTTGTAGGACAACAAAAAAGGTTCTGGGATAATTTTGACTATAATTGTCATTTTTCCTACAATAGTCAATAGGTTCCAATAACTTTTTTGTAACAAACATCCTTCCAAGAATATATCTCTGTGTTTAACCAAACGAAGAAATGTATACAGATTTTAAACAACTAGGCATTTTCATTTTTGGTGAAAATTTGAACTTTAATACCATGGTAAGGAATTAAGACCCTAGACATGTGCCACAGTTATTTCCAATGATCCAAATGAAAGTTTATACACAGCTCCTTCATCCATAATTTTGAGGAAAAGAGTGGCATTTTGAGTGAAGAAACAACTGAATTCATATCAATTGATTCAAGATAGTGGACATGTTGACCCTGTTTACATGTTAACATAGGTTAATTCTATGGTATTTTAATTTAGATTGAATGAGATTAATAACGGAAGAGTAATAACCCTCCAAAGCAGTAATTGTTAAAAACAGTAAAAACATTCCATTCGTACCATCTTTGGCCGGTCTAGCTTTCTTTATCCAGTCAGTTAGATGACGAACAAAGTCAAAGAAGAAATCCCCTTCAGGTACACTGATCACCTACAGCACAAAACACAAACTCACTTTAGACACACACAGAAAAAAATCATGTAAGTTTGATGTTTTTTAGATTCAAGTGAACTTTTGAGACCTTATCAGAGATCTTGACAAACAGACTGAATCCCTCAGGTGACTTCAGCAGCAGTCTGCCGGAGATGTTCAGACAGAAATCTTTTGCTTTGGTGCTGGACTCCACCTCAAATGCCTAAAAAACAGAATCCCAGTTAATCACTGATGCTTGTGTGTCACATAACTGTAAAAAACAACATGTTTGGTTGATCATAAATATGTGTTACTTCATCTGTGTCATCAGGGAAGTAAACTTTGTGAAAGATCTGCGTGGTCTTGTGTTGAATCGCCTCCACTTCAACCAGATGAGGTGGATATTTGCGGGATCCGTTCCTGACACAAAAACATGAATGATTCACACATGAAGAGCACTAAATGAAAGACATCATGAGCTAAAAACAGCATCATGATGAAAGTCTTAATGGAGACAAACAGACAGACGGGTAAGGAGCAAGATTAGTAGAAAAACATGTGAAATGTGATGGAAGTGAGGTCATGAACGAAGTATTATTCTGTATTAATATCTCTCTCTTCTACAGGTTCTGTCTGTAACCATGTGTTTGGGCTCTGCTTTTTGTGCTTTTTTTTACCCTATGTCATTTCTTTATTTAGAAAATTAAAACAGTTAACAAAAATGTCAAATTGTTTTTTAAAATTTTTCATTATTTTTTTTTAAACGAAATATTTTTAAACCGTGTAATTTCGAGGTTGAGATTAAGACGTGTGATGTATTTTTTCACTAATAAATCAGGATTATTATGGTTAGGTGAACCAAAAAATATATACACACAGTATACATATGTCGACATATACATATACAGAAATAAAAATATTACATTATTGACAGTATACAATATTAAATATTAATATATTATAAATGGAATTTATATTATTTTGATTTATGAAAAAATGCATTTACAATAAACTGGAGGTGGAAAAAAAACAAGTTCATTAAAAACTAAATTAAAACAATACAGAAATATAAAGCAACCGCTTATAAAATGAACAAGTTAACAAATACTAAAAATGAAAAATAAAAGCTCATTTAAATGTGTAATACTATATTCATAAAACTTAACCCTATTTGTTTTGTTTTGATTCCACATAACAATTTAACACAAAAATAAGTCACCACATCACAGTTTTCTTTGCAAAAGAAAATGTGTGTTGTAAACTCATTTACCGTAAAGCTTTTTGGAGTCTCTGCATACAGTCAGAAGCCAGTGGATGATGTTTTTTAGATTGAAGGAATCTCTGAACATGTGGTAAGAGAGCATTACTGGGAGAAAAGAGACCAGTACACAACCAGAGCAACTCCCAACCCTTCTCCTCACTGTACCTGCAAACAAACAAGCAAACAAACACAGCTTTACTGATGACCAGAGTCAATCTCACATCATTATTTATATGTGCGTTTTGTGTGTGAACTCACTTGATGTGATTGTCCGTCAGTTGTTTGATGATCTGACAGAAGATTTCATCTTTCAGAGGCTCGGCCTTCAGCGCGCTCTCAAAGATCTGATCCGTGAGTTCATTCACAGAACGTGTCCGTTTGGACGGATAATCTCCCATATATTTCATCATAGGTGGAGGCGGAGTCAAGGACATACCACACTCACTAATCAAATCCACATATGTTTAAAGTAAAATGTTATAAAAAGGATATCAATGAAGGCCATGCAGGCTTCTTGTGAAAGCTCTTCATGACTCACACATTTCTTCAGAAGGGCTTGTTTGATGGGTTCTCTCGTGCAGCTCCACAGTTTATCTTTCCCTCGGTTCTTAGTGATCATCACTCTGCTCAGCGTGTGTTTGGGAGGAGGTCTGGAGGAGAGGATGGGGTCAAACGTCAGAGAGGACCAAAAGAATAAAACTGAGTTTGCTTTCCTGCTTTCCTTTATCTCAGAGGTATGTTGCCAGCATGAGGCTTGGGTCAGAGGGACTTTGTTTTTCTCATTACCAATCTTGTAATTATAAAATAAATATAATTATATATATTTATAAATTTGATTTCAATATTATCTCTATATTCTTTTAACATTTATTATATTATTTTATATAATAGCCTCATCGTTTTAATATAGATTTGTAGTATATGTTGTAATGCAGTAACAAACAAATTGAACCTGAAATACCTAATATATTAAAACTATCTAGCAATAACTAATAAAGTGAGAAAGAGATGAATGACCTGAAGTAATCGTAGGAGAACTCCTCCAGGGTGTACGGCTTTATCCTCTCTGAGCTCTCCATCAGCGGCACATGTGAAATCCGGACAGACTCCTGACGTTGGTCTGGTGTCATGGTAACCAAAGCCTGAAGTCAAACAAGAGTGCACAGAGAATGTAAGAAAGAATCGTGCAAGGATAAAATGATTATTTTTAGATGTTCAGCAGATCTTTGTTAGCCTACCACAATATCAGGTGAAGGTCTGATGATGGTGGGCAGAACATAGACGCAGTCTGCAGGGAAATCTCCTCTCTGTTTGGTTCTGTCATTGATTCCGTGTGCCCATCCTGACGTCATGACTTGCTCGCCTGTGTCCTGATCCAGAAGAATTAGATCACCTTTCGCAAAGCTCAAGAATGTTGAGTCATCGCTGGCTGATTATATAAAAAAGAAAAGATGCTTAGCCAGTTCCAACAGAAAAGCATTTACCATCATATCCGTTTGTGTCTAACCTGGATTAGGGTTATCTTGTAAGGCCACAACAAACTTGGATCTCTTTCTGAGACCCTCTAGGAAGGTGACCACCAGGTCTCGTATGTCTTCGGCGTTGTTGGAGGTGAAGGTGTATTCATCTGCTTTGATAGTGGCCAAAGTGAAGCTCTGAGCCTGGAGCTTTCCTCCTCTGACGGAACAAGAAGGAATATATCTTTATCTTCAAAGCTTAAATCATCAAACATCTAACAAACACGCACACATCCTCACCTGCTGCTGGAAACCGCTGTGATCTCCGGGAAAGAGAGTTCCAGAAGAACCTGCTCCTGTTCATCTACAAAATAAACCCCGGTCCAGTTCACAGCCACAATCACATCATTCTTGGGTAGACTGGGACCTAAAGAAAGAGAGATAGGAGCACAATAATACACACTAATAAACAGCCAATTAACATGTCTGTCCATCAAAAACACTTACCTGAAAATTTAAAGGCTTCATAGAATCGTGAGAATAACAAAGGCCACTTGTATCGAGCAAAATCCACCACTTCTTCTTTGACCTTCTGAGGGTCGACTCTCTTCTGAGTGTAGATGCCCTACACACAAATAATGACAAAAAAATAATAATAAACTACATCACATCTAAATGGATGTGCGTATACATTGGGATAATAGATGGTTTCTGTTTGTCATGCATTTAAACTAATTTCTCGGTCACACTACAATAAGTTATTTTCTTAAATAACTTACTGTATTTTCTTAAAAGAAAAATTAATAAATATTTTCTTAATTTCTTTATAAATGTTTGTAATCAAAAACAAGACATTTTAATAAATTGTATAAAGTAAAACTATTTTTAAAGACAAGAAAAGTAATGGCTGAAAAATTTTGTTCATATAAAATTTTTTAATATTGGACCTGAATTTATGTCTGAAGTTATACAATCAAAACATTTAAAACTCAATAAAACTCAATAAAAACATAAGAAATACAATTTCTTAATATCTCATCATGGTTAATAACATATCTAATACCTTTACAAATACATTCTCAAACTACCTTTTTGTGAGCAGCCATTATGAATTGAGCCCATCTCTCTACAGTTTTGGCTGTGCTGATCTCTCTTTCTGGGATGTAAGATGGAATGAGACTCAACAGACGTTCCACTAGAATCTCAGAGCCGTAGTCCACATAATACTGTTGAGATGCCAGCTCCGCCAGATCATCCTTCTCCAGAAAAACAAAAGACAGAGAGAAAGAAATGTGGAGAAAATCAGAGAAAGGCAAGTGGAAAAAAACACAAGACAAATATTTTCTCTATAGAAGGTTTCAGACCTCTACAAGCTTCTACGCACAAAACATTTGTGTAGATTCAACCCAAAAACTGACACAATAGTATAACATGATTTTAATATGTCTGGAAATAAATACAAAATAATTAATATTAGTTTTCTCCATAGTTTTCCATTCTGTGTAATATCTCACCCTATCACAGCGATATTCTCCAAACTTCACCCCTCGTACGATCTGCTGGTAGATGAGGTTTGTAGCTACAGCATCTTCGGCCGGGTCATGCCAGGGTGTAAAGATCTCTTTTCTGTAGAACAGTCTCCAGGGGGCGTTACGCTCCTGAGCGCCCTGCTCTTTAGCATATTGCTCACACTGAGATACAGCATCCATCACATGATCACTGCCGCTACCCAGAGACGACACCTGTCAGGACATATGATGGTTCAGATGTGTGTGTGTGTGTCAGATAAAATCAATGATATCTCCCACACACCTTGTCAAAGAGGGCGATGTAGAGAGAGAATCCAAAGCGATCTTGAAGGTTGATCTTGTCTGATAAAGCACTGCACAGCTCCATGGCTGTGGTGGCAGAATCTGTCAACAGAGTCTTGGTGGTTCCGTCCATGAAAGTCACCGGAAGCATAATAGGCTTCTTAGATTTGGTGGCCTTCGGAAACAAAGTGCAGACAATTAATTTTTATATAGTGCACAAGTTTCATGGACTGTTCATGTTTTTAAAGGATGAAGAGACCCATGTATTAGATAAAAAAACTAGACTGGACCAACATTTTACACATAAAAACTCAAGTCTCTTGAAACTAAGAAATATTCAAATTGCTCAACTATTTAAATACAATAAACTTTTTTATTTATTTCATGTACAGTATACAGTATTTATGTGATAATGTACCTGAAGCTCCAGCCAGGATGGAGGTTGTGTTCGGGTTCCGTTGACAAATGTTCTTCTGAGTCTCTCTTCACAATATGGGGCATAACCAGGTGGACCTTCATTGATAAAGTTCCTCAAATACTATAAAAAGAGTAACACTACATTTACAATAAATACACTGAATCGAAACACAGTACCTGTACTTATTCTGTAGTTGATGTGTTATAACCATATTTTTTGTGGATTGTAGAATAACAGTAGTAAACTAGTGAAGTATCTTAGTTTTACAAAAAAATTACACTATACTCCAATTTAACTTTCTACATATACCTATAGTTTAGTAGTTCAAAACCTCTCTTTTAGTAATTGCTATTAAGGTATTATGTTATAAACTTTTGATCTTTGTGTTTAGGGTCACTTGAATAAATATTTATTATCTTATATTAATATATAATAATGATTATATTATGTCATCATTTACTCACATTAGAGCTAATTCAAATATGTAAACATTTATTTGTTCTGATGAACACAGAGAAAGATATTTGGAACAATGCTCATTACAAAATATTTATTGGACCCCTCTGTCTATCATAGTAGGAAAAATGAATTTATTCATTTTGTTTTGCTATTTTGATCATAAAAGTTCTGGGGTAATTTTGACAGTCTGTGGGGTCAAATAACTGTTTGAATACAAACATTCTTTCAAATATCTTTCTCTGTATTCAACGAAACAAAGAAATGTATTCAGATTTAAATTAACTAGAGAAAATGGGGTGAACTGTACCTTAAAACCAGATGTTTTATATTTTTTATATAAAATCTCACCTTCACAAACTTTTCAGAGGGTGCAAAACATCCCACACAGAGAGACATGAGGATCCAGCCGCGAGCATGACTGCTTTTAGAAGGATTCTGTGTCAACTGCTTACAAATCTGACAGTAGATCTCATCTCTGACAGAAACACAATGAATTAAAAACGTGCTAATGTACAAATATACCATGATATGAGCGATTCTAAATAATGTCTCTGGTCAAACCTCAGGCCTGGACGGAGGATGCCGTTGCCGATAATAAAGTGTAGCTTTTCCAGATTAGATGTGGGTCTGTCCTCCAGCATGCTGTTCCCATGTACCGTACATTCACCTTCATTCAGACGCTTGGTCACCTGATGCAACAAAAGAAGAGACAATGATTTCTCTTTGATCTCAGAAATGATTTTCCCCAAACTTTCAAAGTGATGTGTGTTTATGTCTTCATGGGGTCAATGCAGGCAACAAAAGAAAAAGGAGGATTTGAGATGTGATAGCATCGCCATGGCAAAATCCTTACTTACCTCCTCAGTAATCTTGGACTTCTTCTTAAGGGTGAGTGATACCAGTTTGTGACGCACACTGCTCTTCTTATGACTGTCAGTGTGAGTGTTCTAGAACAGATTGAGGAGATTGTAAAAATTTGACTCCATTATCTCCATCACACTTTATGTGTTTGAACTCTCTCACCTCTCCATCACCCTGCAGAGCCTGGAGTTCTCTCTTGTAGGTTTTCTTGCCGAGGGTCTCATAGATCTTGGTCATTACAGGGATCTTCTCGCTGCCGTCACTAATGGCTGTGTGATATTTGGGTTCTGGAAGGTCACCCATGAACCTGAGAACCGTAATCCATACAGCAAGAGCAGCCTGAAGAATGACAAGAGCCCAAATGTTATCCAAAAATGATATTAAAAACTTTGAATTATTTTACGTCATTTGTAAAGGCTGTAAGGTTGAGCATTCATTTTCTTGTCTTATCCAGAATATTACTTTGTTGAGCACGTTTGTTGAGCATGCATTCTGGGACTTCATATTTGCACAAATGAAGCCTTACAAATGTTAAAGGTGGACAGTCACGTACCAGCTGATCTCCTTCATCCTCATGAAAGAGCAAGGGTTGTTTGAGCGGCCTTCGTACGTAAGTGTGTGTTGTCGTGCCCTGAAAATATGTGGCGGAGAACTTAGCAAATTTATACTCCGACAGATCCTCCTCATCCTCCTCTGGCAAAGGAAGAGCTTCATCCAGATCTTCTTCTTCTAGTTCTCTGTGTGTCCTCTCCAGGTCCTGAGAATTAACACAACAAGACATCAGTGGTGTATCTTAAAATAAAAGCAAACTCAAATCTTAATAATCTATCTCCCTCACTTCAAATCCAGCCGGTGCTTGTCCCTCCTGACCGGGGAAAGAGTTTGTGGTACCCAAGAACCCAAACATCTTGTCCACCATATCAGAGTCATTGACGGGCTCGTGTCGAGCTTTTTCCATCTGATCCAACATTTCTTTCTTTCTCCTGGCCTCTTCTTTCTCTTTCTTCTCTCGTTCTGCGTCCTCTCGTGCCAGCTGTGCCAGACGCTCCTGATGTTTCTTCTCAGCTTCTTCCTTTGCCTTCCTGGCGCTCATCTGGTTCCTGAGCTTCTGTTCTTCAGCCAGACGCATCTTCTCTGCCTCCAGGCGCCTTCGGTACTGAGACACAAAGGAAAAATCTTAAATTTAAATGCATTTTTATATCGTCTAAAAAGATGCATGAAGGTCAAGCTCTCTTCACCTCTCCTTTGAGTCTTTTGTAAAGTCTGCGGGCGATCATGCCTCTCGTGTAGGCCTGGATGGTGATGACTGCCCACAGTCGATGTCTGAAAGCCCGTCGGACCAGATACCCTCGACAGCAGCCCTGAAACAGTGTTATCCTCTGACGTGCGATGTGGTATGTGTGATAAAGTTTACGAGATCTAAAAAAGGCCTGTAGACGTGAGAATCCAGCTCGCATCTATAGGAAAGAAGACAAACATTTCAGAAACAAACAAATAAACCAAAACAAACTTCTGTAAATACTTTTGAGACTTACTGCTCCATAATTCTTCCGACATATATAACCCCTCCATGTCTTCTGGATAAACATGGCTGACTTCTTCATTTTTAAAAAATTTGATCTGGGGAAGAAGTAAAAACAGAGTTTTGTTTGATGTAGTTTAAGTACTACAGAAAGGCATTTTTAAAGATTTTTGTAAAGAACAGTAAATCTCACCTGTCTTTAAAGCCTCGCACTACTTTCTGAATGAGAATCACCTTGTCGGTAATGGCTTTATCTCTTTCAATTTCCAAAAGCATATCGTGATGGTCCTGACAAAATACAGAGACAGGCATGAGAAACTGATATATCTAAAATACAGAACAAAGCTGCCTGAATTACTAAACACTGCAAAAAAATAAAATAATACAAATATCAAAAATGTATATATGAATATACAGAGCACATGAAAATATATGCGAAAATAAGGAAGCAATATAAACTAAGCAATATAAAAAGAAGTAAAGAATGAATTAATAATTTCATAATAATCAGATTAAGAAATTCTGGACATCATACCTTTTATACTGTTTTATAAATTATTTATTGATATATGACTTAAAATGTTACTTTTTTATGCTTTTTATATTATTGTTTATGACTTTGTATTATTGTAATATTTAATATTTGCAGGTTTGGTCCTTCATATGTGTTCTGTATGAATCAATTCCACAATGCGTTGCACCACCAACGAAGCTTCAGGAGCTAATTTAAGTTATTATTTAATTTTGCAATGGTAGGAGACCAATCGACCAATCAACATCCAGAACTGAATCTATCCAGAAGATTTCACATATCACAGTAATGTTGAAATCAAATTGCTCCAGCAGGTTATTAACAATTGTCCTGTTGATGTGTATCTCTCATAATCCTTCTGTGTTTTTATGTCTTGTCAGCGAGTAATGACACCATCCTCTCTTCCTTCCCACAGTGTGAGTCTTCCTGTTTCAGAGAACTGGACGACATGATAAAGAACAAAACTCACACTGGCACTGGACAAGCTAGTTCCTGATCTCTGACCTGTATCTGAGGGCAGTGTTTCCGGACACACAAAAACAAACCTGTGTCTGTTCAATTCCATAAAATCTACCAACAACAATGACATGATGTTTCCACGACTTAAGAATCACATGATAGAGAGATAGATGTTTAAAAGAGAACGCTGCTGTACGATACCTTCAGGAATATCTTAGTCTTTCCCATCTGCCAGTCATCATCTCGACCCAGAACGGCTTCAGCAATCCTCTGACAGGTTCCTCTCAGATCCTCCTAAAAACACATCAACAACAATACGTATTATCAACAACAAATTATGTACATCATCAAAAAATACTTATACAATAATACAAAACATAAATATTCTACAGTTGAAAATAGCTTTACAATAAAGACAAAAATGTTTTTTTTGGTACATTGTTGGTATTGTGAAAGTAATCTTCTGTCTTACGATAAAGATCAATGTTTAACTGTCATTTAATTAAAAAAATAAAAAGTTAAGAAAAAATAAAAAGTATTCCAGAACATTTAGAAAGATTGAATTTAAAGATCATCTTCACCTGTTTATAAGCAGGTTTCACTCCCGGCATCAACACACGATATCTGTCTACAAACTCCACAAAAGTGTAACGGATGGGATATCCGGCCCGGCGAATCCGGATGGTTTCCATCATTCCAGAATAACGGAGCTGCCTCACACACAGCTCCCGATCAAAGAGCTGGAAGAAGATAAAGGTGTGTATATACATAAGCATACATTATTTCAGAGTCACACTGCTTTCACTCACCATGGGTTTCTTGAACTCATTGGGTTTGATGCAGCGGACGAAAAACGGCTGACAAACACTCAATGTGCGCATCAACAGCTCCAGAGAACGCTTGAACTGACTGCTGAGGGTCGGGGAACGCTTTCTGGTCTCTGCCCCCTGAACATCAGGAAACACACGCACACACATTCACTTTAAACCAATGTTCAAGAGCAAAGGTTAGAAGGATTGTTTCAAGTGTTTATTTTCTCATTTTTCTCATTCTCCTGACTCAATCTGTTTCCTCTATCATTGAAGAGGACATTGCAGTATTCTTCATTTACTAAAGCAAACTGTAGTTAACATTGCTGTGCTGTCCCATATTACGGTGTTATCTATGAATCAGAACCCAAATGAGAAAATGCTGTCTTATGTTTTCATATCTTCTATAGTCTGAATCAAGAACACTGTAGTATTAAAAGATTTTAACACAGTTTAGTAAATACACATACTTGTGGTCTGTCAATGTTACTCAAGCAACTCAACAAAGTCAAATTCGAGTTAATTACAAAAGATAGTAATGTGTTTATATCAAATAAAAAGTGCTTTTATATTTGACACACAAAGAGGACCCTGGACTTGATTCTTAATGTGCATCAAAAACATCACAAAATTCTTCAAAACTTCGTTACCATAGCGACATCTGCCTGAAAGATCTGTTTGATGAACTTATTCTTAGACGAATGCACAAGCTGAATAATGTCACCATGGAGAGTGTCTCGATTCTTCTCCAGAAACCCTGCGTGACCACAATAACCATATGATCAAACTTATATCTCATTACCTACAGACAAACAGCTTTCTCTCTCAATTTAATTACAAAACTGTATGTGTATGTGAAGGAGACAAACCTCTCGTCTCGTAGTACACCACACCCGCAAAGTGCTGAATGCCAAACTGTGTTTCATAGGTGTTTTTAGGAGGAATATAGTTTGTGTTGAGTTTGTGTTGAGAGTTGAGTTTGTGCAGCATGGTTGTGTCTGTACCCTACAACAAATGAAATAAACACACATTATAAAATGTATGATATTGTATGATGTGAAAAACGCTTTGAGTCGTCTCTCTCTGACCTTAGGAAACTTGCTTTCTTCATCTATGAGTGAGATGATGTTCATGGGCTTTATAGCAATCATGTCTAAAGCATCCTGGTTGTCTGTGAACTCGATGTGCTGCCAGTTGATGTTCTCCAGGTTATATTCCTCCTGTTCCAGTTTAAAAACATGACGGACAAAGAACTGCTGCAGATTCTCATTGGCAAAGTTGATACACAATTGCTCGAAACTGAAGGAGAAAAAGATTCACGTGATACCACAACTTAAAAGATTGCTTTCAACAGAAGAGATGAAGGGATCAGAGTTTCATAGAATAATCTCAGTTTGACTTTTTCTAATTTTGTGACATTATTAAAACCATATATGTTCTCATCATCATATATGTTTGAAGACAATACAGACTTAGCATTATTTTATACATTGAAATGAACTATGTGAAATAAAATGAATGAAAATATACAAAAGGAAAATTAACAAAAACAATTTTTACACGAAAACAACCAATAATCTAATATTTTAAAAATGATTTACCCTATTTTATATATAAAGACATACAACAAAGATGAGAAGAAAACATATATGTTGTTAGTTTTAATTTTTCATTGTATGACTTTTGCTTTGTCTTAATGAAAGTTAAAATATAAAATATTTTGGATTGGGTTGCTCAAAAGTGGATCATATATGTGACTGATTCTGTTCTTATGTTTTACCTGTTAACAGTGAAGTTCTCAAAGCCAAATATATCCAGCAGGCCTATGGATCTTCTCACGGTTTTCAGCTCGAGGGATGGAGGTTTGTAAATGGCTGCATTTATTTTCTCAACAATCCACACAAACAAGCGTCCGTATATTCCCTACATCATCAAAGACACACGATTGATGTCAGATCTTATCATTATCCTCACACAGAACACAGAACAGACGTGATGTCAGTGTTCACCTTTACAAAGGCATCTCTCACATCCAGTGCCTGCTCTATACTGAGAGGAGTGGACACAGTCTCTCCACGAGTTATTATGGTTCGACTGGTCAGACAATTCATCAGATCCTTAAAATCCACCTGGAAAAAATAAAATACCCCAGTCAGCATCATATGTTATTGATAACATATCACATATTCACATGCATGTGTTTTTTTGCATTTGTAAAATCGTGATTTGTATTCGTGATTCGTTATGTTTGAATGGATATTCCATAATCTTGTGCGATATAGACACCACAGAAGTGTTTTTAAAATGGTCTTTAATTATTATTTAAAATAAAACACTCAACTGATTTAAATAACGGCTGTCAGATGATAAATCACATCCAGAATAAAAGTTGGTGTTTACATAATATATGTTTTACTATAAACACAATGAAATACAACATTTTTGTATAGTAAGGAACGATTTACTGAATGTATTTAAATTTTTGAATGTATATTTTCCTTAAATATATCAATTTATAAATCCAATTTGGTAAACACAAACCTTAATTCTGGATTAGAGTTTTTATTATTAATATTTGAGAGAATTTATTTAAATATGAAAATGTTGGAATTTTAGGTTTTCTTTTATTCAGAAGAGGGCGCTCAATCCTTTTAAAGTGATGTTACATCTAAACACTACACACAAACAACTAAAAAACCATCTTAAACAACCATCAAGCAGTAAAGAATGACTGAATGAGACTCCAACCTCTAATAAAACCGCTGCGGTGGTAAGATCTGAGCATCGGACCACCTCACAAGCATCCAAATTATCATACGTCCTTGCTGTTAAACAAACATATTACCATTTAAATATCAAAATCCACATTCTACAACATCAGAGCTACACAATTAACTATTTACAGAAAATATAAAAATCCAGAATGAGTCCTAGTAAACCCACCTTCATAGGTCAGGTTACCCATGTGCAGAATAGCAGCGAGAAGCTTTAAGATCTCCCAGTTCTCTTTATCTGTGAACATGAGGACCTTCATGGCGGATCGGATGTTTGAGTATTCCTTTTGATCATCACGACCGTCACAAACCGTGCAGTTTCCCTGAATCAGACAAACATGTAGACTTCATGCATACAAATATATGTTTCAAGACATGTAAAGTATGATCAAGACTTACTATAGTAAGATAGGTGTAATCTGTGGCTTTGCCCAAGCCCAGTTTCTTCTTCTGGTCTGGAGTCATTCCCTTCAACATACAGTAGAAAACATGGTAGTTCCTCTCATCACGAGCCTGGGAGATTTTAGAAAAACACAGATTATTTTCACAGCCTTAAGGGAACACAGTCAAAATATCAAAAGAATGTGTTATCTTATACCTGTCGACACACTCTGGATTTCTCTAGAAGATACTGTTCAATCTTTGCTCCCTCTATAGCTCCCCTTTTGTTGAAGTGGATGTCAATGTACTTCCCAAAGCGGCTGGAGTTGTCGTTTCGGATGGTCTTGGCATTTCCAAAGGCTGATGGGAAAGAGCATCATATTAAAGACATTCCTCCTTCTGATTTAGATGGAGATGTCATGATTCTCTTACCTTCTAAGATAGGGTTTGCCTCCAGCACCTGCTGTTCAATCCAGGAGTGTTGTCCACTGATAGCTGCCAAAAACTGGAGGATCAGTTTAGTGCTTTCTGTTTTTCCAGCTCCAGATTCTCCACTGATGAGACAACACAGACACACAGATCAATCCTCTTTATACAGCACACATTTTAAGACCAAGATTCTTCTAGAATAACTTCACACCTGATAATACAGCACTGATCTTTGTTGTTGCGTTGCATGTTGAAGTAACAGTTGTCAGCGATGGCAAAGATGTGTGGAGGCATCTCTCCGATCTTTTTGTTGGTGTATAGACGGATCTGATCGGCTGTATATATGGGCAGAAGCTGATAGGGGTTCACTGCCACTAAGATTGACCCTGTATATGTCTACAGAACCAAATGACAGAAATTCAGATGAGAACTTGAGCGGTAATGCTTTGTATAGATGAAGCAATGCATTAATGTGATAAAACAAATCTGTGATCTACATCCACAAACTATGAAAACATTAACATTCATCTATTTAAAATTGATTATAGGCCTTAACAACATTTATTGATAGTTATTATTATTTGGTAAACACAAAATAAATCAATATTAGAAATGCGGCCTCAACAATTGAGCGAAATATGTATAATATAAAAAACAAAAACACAAACAAACAAAAAAGCATTAAAATAAATAAATAACTGCAATGAACAAATTAAAAAATTTTTAGAATGGAAAATAACTAAGTTCAATGTTTTTACTATTGTTGATATTCTTCAAAATATCTTCTTTTGTGTTTCACAGGAAAAGGTCATACATGTTTTAGATGAGGATTAGTAAATGTTTGGTGGCCTGTCCCTGAAAGTCTGAATGTTACGGGGTCTTAATTCAATGCTTGTAAGTAACGTGATCACTTAAGAAGATGACACAACATGCAAATATGAACAGACACTATGACAGTGAACGAACAGCGCATGGTTAGAGTGGTGATGTATCGATTTCGTAAGCTCAGATCTGACAGCCATGTTGAAATGAAGCGCTGTAATGAATGAGGCAATGAACAGCGAGAGGTCACGCACGTGACATGATGTCTGAACACTTACCCGACCACCACAGTTAGTCTATACATCCAGTCAAGAGAACATAACAAATGACACTTATTAAACACAGAACATTAAAGAGGTATACAGTTGATGTCACTATTTTCATTTGCCATTTACAAAGTAGCAGAAGTTTTGTGACATGTGAGACTCACATAGATGAGATGTTCTCTGTAGCGGATGAGAAGATTCCGGAGGATCCCAGCTTCATTCAGATCACCCAGACGAATCATGTCTTCCACTCCATGGATGGAGGTCGGGTGCATTGGTTTGATGTTTGTGGCATTTTGGGGGGAAATCCAAAGTTCCTAAAAGTACAGATTCCCAACAAACAAACAAACAAACAAACAAACACATGAACTAATGCTCACACATGTGTGTTCTTATGAAGATATTGAACAAAGCCTGTAATTAAATTATTTACTTTTTTTTTTTAAACATTCAGGACAGACAATATAATAACAACCAATAACTCACATTTCCTTCATCATCCAGAACTTGAATCTGTCCAGAATCACAGAGTTTCACCACGGCTCCGATCGGGACCTCAAACTCTCGACCGGTCTTCTGATCCAGCCAAACATAATCGCCCTTAAACACATTTAGACTGTCTATAAACACTGTAGAGCAAATCATGTCTGACATCATCACCTGATCAAATCAGTTAAAGAACTTGTGATATCAAAGATGTTTGATACCAACAAAGACATCAAAATGCTCCTAAAGACTAATAAGAATAAATATTTATCATTGAAATGTATTTAAAATCCAGTTTTTAAAGGTGCTAAAGCCTTGCATATAAATTTATGTTTAAAATACACACACCATGATATCAAATAACCAAAAGTTTTTTTTTCATGCATGGGGTTTGGTTTTCTACTTCCAAGACTCCAAACATGAAAGCTACAACCCACTTAAACATCTTCATCATTTCATAAAGATTTTATATTCCAATTTTTCAAACAAAATTGGACAGCCCCCATATCGAATAAAAACTACATCAAACTAATCTCTTAAAAAAAAAATGTCTAAACAATCAAGTTTTACATTCCTTAAGAATACAGACACATGCATAACCCTGAGTCTGTTGTAAACTTACTTATGAAAGGGTTCAATGTTATTACTTTAAACATCAAAAAATCACACATCCATAAATTGACATCCACCATCCAGAGATCATTCTTAAGATAATTCCAGCGGCAGAAAACAGATGTTTTATATGAAAGCTTTGACAGCATGTGTCATACCGGTAACAGGGTAGTGGGTTTGACAACGGTGTTGACATTCCGTAGTAAAGCCCACTTCGCTTGATCTTTCTCATAGAGCTCAACGTAATCTCGCCGTTTGTACATCCTCACGACACTTCAAGATCAATCCATACAAACTGTGTAAGTCCAGACTCTGAGAGACCCTGAACCTCCTCAAAAACACACACATTCAGATGATGTCTTCCTCCACAGCGTCTGCTTCACGTCCTCAAACACACAAACACAAGCGTCTAGACATGAATCTTCCTTTCTTCAGAGGAACCCAAATCTACATGACATCATCTCTTTCAAATGTGTGGTTTGTTGTTGTTTGGTCTGAAGATGATCCTGTGAGTTTGTGTCTTTCTCTGAGGGATGGTCAGAGGATGATGTGTTGGGGTGGACGTGGATCCTCTGATATGATGGAGCTTTTTAATTAACTAAATATCCTGAAAGGCAATGAATCCAGGTAAAGGAACCAGACACCATTTGACCACAGCTGTCACGTCTGAGAAGGTGGATAACCGGCCGGCACCACTGATACAATCCTAGCAACGCCGAGCACGTCAATAATTCAAACCAAGACAACAAATGTGTGGTAGGCTCCGTCTTCTGCTTTGTGTGTTGTGAGGAAAGCTTACATTCACATACAAATGCTGAACACATGCTTTTATCTAAAAGGACAGCTAGGAATTCAATAAAGCGATTAATTTTAGTCATTCAGGAAAATAAAAGCTTAAAAAAGCACGGAAAAGGAGGTCAAGATCCTTTATTTTAGATGAATTTAAAAAAAGTTTAAGACCCGCCAACAATACAGCACATTTATTCAACTTTTCACTCAGTATTTTTAGTCTATTTTAATTTAAAAACTTAAAAAGCTGCCTTAAAATGTTAAGGTTTTTTCAACTTAATTTGAAGAATAGTTGTGTTTCAGATAACTTAAATTTATAAATCAACAAACTTACAAAAAACAACATTTTAAGTTAGTTAAATGAACTTTACGTTCATTTGACTCATTAAGCTCAATTGTTTCAACCTAATTTTCAGCAGTTTCTTTAATAGAACTTTAATATTAATGCGCAGTCACACATTCACCAAAGCTGCTTATCTTTTATGCACAATATAACTGTACTTTAATTCTTGTACATGTGTCTCTTGATATGAATGAATAATTAGTAATCATCCAGGGTTTAAGGGAAGTCTGTGTGTCAGATGATGCACAACATGTGAGTTAGACTGAAGCTGCAGGTCAATTATTTATGAAGAGTGACGTTTGTGTTAGTTATAGACTTACATTATCCTCAACCAACAATACTACAGTACTACAGTTACTCCTGAAGGCGTAGTAAAAATGAAAATAAATGGATGCTGTTTGAAAACAGCAGAGTTAGAAGTAAGTAGAGTTCCATAGCATAAAGAGACTGAACCAATTAAAGAACAGCGTCCTTGCAACACTGTTTATTCTCGCTCATTAACCTTAAAAACTTGTTTATAACAATTTATTCAGCAAAACACAAGGGAACGTTCCAAGAAATGTCTCAATGGCTTTGTGAGAATACAATGAAAGTCAATGTTGTTTAGTTATTAACATACTTCAAAATGTCTTGGACTTTTATTTTGAGGTGAACAATGTCTTCAGGACAGTGTTTCCTAAAGTGTGTGTAGGGAGTCAAAAGAAACCAGCAAAAGGTCAGTTTGTAAAAGGGACAAGAGGAGCATTTATTAAAATGAGCATTCATTTTTCATTATGTGTGGTGAAACTAATTGGAAGTATGAATAGAGGTAAGGGTTCGGGGGGCTTAGTTTCGCGGCACAAGATCCTTCTCTTAAGGTTTAAAGGGGGCTTGACCAAAAAGTTTGAGATTCCACTGCTTTAAGGCCATGGTCAGCTCAAATTTAAATGAAAGATTGCCTCCTGTTGGTGACAACTGATCATTTGTCTTATCAAATTAACTGAAATATCACACAAACAATCAATTGATTTTACAGTTTCACTTCAAATATTTACAGGTCTTAAAAGCACTCAAGTTATGAGTGTGAACACTTCATAATAGTTAAACCCCTTTCTGAGTGATGTTATGATGACAGTAATGTGAACTGTGATCCTGTAAATTACATTCATCCTGTTATTAAATCATATTATGAATTGGATTAGCATTTAAATAGAAAAAAAGGTTAAGGTCAATGAAAGCAGGGCAAATAATTTATGTACAGCTATTGCCAATGAAACACAATCAAATAAACACATGACTGAACACCGTTATTTAAATTCTAATACACCTAAAGCTAACCAAAACCATCATCCATAAACTATCCATGTGTCATGTGAGAATGAGCATGACTGCCCATACAAGTGGGAGTGTTGATGTTATCACATGACATCACCCAGTTATATTGTCTTTGACTGGGCGGACATTACAACCGATGATGTCATTGGAGTGGCCCTGAAATATGGACCTCAGGTTGGAATGCATTCATGAAGTTTTGCAAATAAGAAGCCTGTCATCAATCAAACTTAATATATTACTTTAAAATGCAAGGACTGCATATATATATATATACTATTTACATAATTTATTTCCATAAATAATATTAAATTAAATTTAAAACTACAATTTTAATGATAAATTATTTTGTGAATAAGGCACATAAAAGTATGATAAAAGCTGGATGCATAACAGTTGGATTTTTGTAACTCATTCTATTTACTTTTAGATCCCATCCATCCAAAACCTACAGTGTGTGTTATCAGTATGTTCTTTAACAGGACAAAAAGATTTTGCCTCTGTTATTTTCAACTGGTAGAGGGAGGATTGATGGATGGATGAATGGATGGATGGATCGTGTTAATGAGCAGTGTTTGGCTGGTGTATAATGAGTCTCTGTCAGCTGTGATTACAGATAGAGAAGACAGACCTGTGCGTGTGTGAAAGAGCTGACATACAGCCGACAGAATACAAATCTGACTGTTATTGGTTACGCAAACATACAAGGACTATGTTATAACCCACAATTATATTCAATGTTAATAACATTATTATACATTTTATAATTTTAGTTTTTTATTTTATCTCATGCTTTTGTCATTTTATTATTTATTTATTTTGCTTTATTCTCGAAGGTACCAATTATTTAATTTCTGTTTTCTTTGTAATTTTCAAGTGTAATAATCTTACAAATATTAAATTAAATTATTTTAGTGCATTAACTTTTGTGCATTTATTGCTAAAGTTTATATATTTTAAACAGTATTTAACTCTACATTGTATGTCCTTAATGAACAGAGATGTTTACGTAGTTTGTTTGTGTAGGTGTGTGTGCGTAAAAAGACGAGACTGGTATCAGATTAGAGATTCTCAATGTTTAAGTATTCCTCTTCAGTTCTGAAGTCTTTATGTGTTGTCTACTTGTATCTTATAAGAGTGACCTCATGTACAGAACTACATGCGATCATCCAAACATTCAGTCACAGCAACTGAAACACACATTCGTATTCAACGGAGATACTTTTCTTTGTGTGTTTACCTGCTGTAGAATGACCATGACTCTTTTGTTTGTGTTTATTGCTGGACATCAGACTTATCCTCACAAGACCCTGAGAAAACACAAACACACAGGAACATCAATTACATTGATGAACAAACAGTATATAGGGGGCAAGGGCATCCAATCGCTACTTAAAGCGGGTAATCAACAATCACGCCCAGAGCTCTGGGTGGGAAGTCATGGCCTGGTGGTTAGAAAGTTTGACTTCCAACCCCAGGGTTGTGGGTTCAAATCTCAGGCCGCACTCGAGCAAGGCATCGAACCACAACTGCTCCCTGGGAGCTGCAGCTTATGATACTATCACATATATATCTCATATAGACTGTCAGATCTGTATTTATCATGCTAACATATGAAAGATATTTAATGAGTCAAAATACTAGAAATAATAAAATGCAAAAGCCACTGTTGTCATTTAGTTTTACAATCAAAATAGAAACTAATGTTAAAAAATTGAGACATTTAATTTTAGTGAATACAGCGGAAAAGCTGTAAACATTCTCAAGATAAATAATTCAGCTGTAAATGAGCAGCTTCACATTTCTGACTGTGTCTCTCAGTTTCGGTTTTATTCTGACAAACATAATCTTCATCATCACTATCTTCTTTAACACTGGTCAAGATTTCACAATATCTGTGTTTGAATAGTTGTTGTAAGTCTAGCTGGTTAATCTGGTCTGGACACGGTGAGGTGAACAGGCTAAATGTGCTCAATAGTGCAGCATGTATACGGCCATGAATATTTTACTCTCTAATTACACCACCTCAACCCCCCCCCCCTGTCCTGTTCCATCCTGTCTGAGAATAAAGAGAAACAAATAAATAAATAAAGAATTGTCTTAAAATGTCTTAAAACAAATGCCTATAACATACATTAAAAAAATTTACCATTAAACTCCAAAAGCCCAAAGCCCACTTTTTTGCATTCTCAAAAACAAAAAGTAAATAAAATTATATTATTTTGATTTAAAACATAACATTTTGTCAAAACAATAACAAGACACAATCTCTCATAGACATGTTAAAGAGGGTTTACCACGTGTGCCACTGACACAGAAGATTACCCTCAATGAAGCAATCTGAGCATTAACAGGACAAATGGACAAACAAAAATCCTACAGCCCAAAATACCCATAAAGAGCCCTGTGGGTATTTTAAGAAGCAAACACACAGAGTAATCCAGAGCTGAGCTGTAGATTTAGCTTCTTTTCTTAACAGTGGACTGCTCTCTTGAACACATGAACACACTAATGCAAAGAGAAAAAAAATATTTTAATTCCACTAGAAAAAACCCCATGTATCAATAAATAAATCCATATGTCTACCAGAAATACATTTAACAGAACTGTTATGTTTGTAATAAACAGGCATTAATAGAAGGACAAACTTTATGCTGGAATGTGTGAAAAACTTGCTCGGCTCATCTGCTGTGCCATGAATAGAGGTTGAATTTAGCAAGCATCAGATGCTTTGACATAAAACACTCACATTTCACTGTGTCATGAATAATCAGCACATTTCTAAATTGCATATCTGATAGAAAAAAAGAGTTTATTAAAGATCAGATGCGTGTGAGAATGATGCAGTTATATTACAATTATTGATCAAACTTTTTATATTAGATGCAGTATGTTTTGGTTAAACTACATCAACACTTTGGTGATCTGTGAAGCATGAGAAAGCATGCAGAGATGATTGTAAATTATACAGTACAGTGGTACAGTATCTAGTACCATTGTCAAGATATCAGAACACTGGTTATGTAAGAGACATTACAAATCAGGCATAAATACAGACATAGTCATCATTTGTAATAGAATAGAATGATTCATTATATTACATAAATCTGTTAGGGCTGTCATGCAAAAATATCAACTATCAAACTGTTGTTTCATGTACTTGAACATCCAATAAATAAATGGAAACACTGTCCACTCACCACACTACAGAAAAAACTTCAGGTTTCAGGTGATGTCCACACAGGCCAGTGTCAGGTAGAAGTGAATGTGATGAGAAGAAAACAAGCGTCTGGGATGTGTGTGACACAGTCCTCTCATTCACCAGCACTGATCCTCCACATGGGGGTAAGACACACACACATACACACACACAGACACAAAAACAGACACGCACACACAGACAATACAGAAATAAATAGTGTGTAACAAACTCAAGTATGAATCTCTCAAACACACAGAAATAAATGGTGTGCAAGACACTTAAGTGTGCATCACTCACTCACATTTAAAACACACAATGTAAATTAAGAGCCATGTGACTGTCTGATGAAAAGGTCACAGCTTCATGACATTTGAATTAAGTTTAGTTTACAGCTTTGACATCCGGAGCTGACAGGTTCATGGCCCCTGAACGTCAACATTAGACACCCATCAAATTATTTAACAAATCAAGTTCAAACTAAACTAAAAATAATCCTTATTTACTCACACTCTTGTAATATTAAACCTGTGTGACTTTCTTTCTAAAACTAAATTATATGTTTTGTATGTATTCTATTATTTGGACTTAAACCCACTGCTAGTGAATCAGTGCCTATAACCCAGATTTTTCAAAATATCTTCTTTTGTGTTCTGCCAAAAAACTCACAAAGGTTTGTGAGAGGTTGAGTTCATGATGACAAACTTTTCATTTTTGGGTGAATTATCAGTTTCAGATTGTGTGACTTTCATTATGCACATTTTAAAACGTCACAAAGAATCACAATTGTAAGCCAAAAATTAAAATAAAACGCAGTATAGTTGTAAAGAACTTTAATGTGTTTTTTGGAGGTACAGGAATTCAGTCAGAGATACACAGATGAAATATGATATTGTGAAATCGAACAGCATCAATGCATTACCTGAATTATTCAATCCAAAAATACAAAGAAATGTCTTTGGCTATTTTATTCGTTCTGATAAAGGCACTTTCTGAAATATCTGTTAAAAGGTTATAAGCTGTCAAAATTAAAAATAAACCAAAGCTTGTTACTGCACATTCAATTGTCACAGCCCTTAAACAGACAATCAGTATAATTTCCAGTTTGAATCGGATAATTACATATCAGCTTATTTAATTTTGCCAGCCCTGTGTGAAATCAAATAAGTAAGGAACTGAAAGTTATTCATTATGTTTGTAAAATGACACAAACATAATGAAAACACATCTCCACTGATCTAGCTACTGTTTAACTCAAAAAACAAAACCTATCAGATAGACAACCAGATGATATTTGTTTTATTATTTAAAACATTTAGTTATAAATACATTTTGCCCAGACAATACAAAAAAATTGGTTATATAAATTAGGTACGTTTAAGTTTTAAACTAGTGTTATAATTAGATTGAGAACTATTTATTAAAATGCCCAAATACTTGTGAACCTGTGTAATTTACAACATACTGATACCTAGTGGACACCACGAATCATTACACTGTGTTTACAACCCTTTGTTAATAACTGATGCATTTCAAGATGTTAAACATAAATGAATGGTTTCTAGTACACAGAAATGAAGCCTGAAACACAAATGAACCAGTGTTATCACAAAATGCAACACATGTAAACTGTGAATGTTTAGGTTATTTGGCAAATGTATAACATTGAAATTATATGTCAAAGTGGCTTAAAAAGTATCAAGACGATTATGAAATATTTGAAAAAAGAAATATAAATGTGTAAACAGATTCATCATAACAAACGATGTACCTTGCAAAGTGTAATATATTGTGATTGCATAAATATAACTTCATTACAACTATTGATATTATTAGATGATTATATGAAGATATTATAGTAATATGCATACACGTTTCATTAATAAACATCAAATACAACAGTAAGAAATGAATACCAGAATATTACAGCATCAAGCTGAAGGATCTTGTAAACAAACCAATTTTTCTTTCCTATTTGGCAGACAGAAACATTCCTAGATGACACAATGTAGATGAGATAAACAGCACATCAAGTGCATAAGGTACTTTACCACAGATGCAGAAAAACACATGAGAGGTTCAGATGTTTGTCAGCACATCACTTGTGCTGAGGCTTACAGACAGCAGACCAGGCAGATCATTATTCTGACGATTACCTTTGTCCCG
This sequence comes from Triplophysa yarkandensis, assembly GCA_033220385.1. Lineage (NCBI taxonomy): Eukaryota > Metazoa > Chordata > Actinopteri > Cypriniformes > Nemacheilidae > Triplophysa > Triplophysa yarkandensis. The sequence goes on along the minus strand of CM065669.1, from coordinate 13,187,549 downwards.
CAGGTGAACCGTGTGAAGCGACTGCAGGTCAGTCGGATCACCGGTTAACACCACCTGACCCATGAATGAATCCTTCAGGAGGTTATGATTGTATATCTGTATGATACAGAAAGGAGAGTGTCACGCATCAAAAACTTATTTACATTAGAATCAAGTTAACTACATTTTGAAAAAGAAAATCACCCGGATTACGATAGGCTCTCCACGTTTCTTCCTGTAGAAAACAGCTTTCACATCAAAGTTTGGACTCTGAGTGTTTTTATGCACCGGAGAACAAACCTTCTCCCCCTCACACATGATGATGACATAGGGATCACACACTGGAACAACAAAATTCACTGGATAATTAATATCAAACTACTTGTGTTATAAGAATGGATCTCTAAAAAATGATCATAAGAAAACTGTATTACCTATAAACAAGAAATATAATAATTTTTTCCAAATAACAGTAGTCTCATCAAAACTTTAGGATAACACAAATGTAATTCAGGAACTATGTTGCGAGAAATTATGAATAAATCAAAACTGTTACATTTGAGATGTTTTTAAATCATACTCGAAAGAGTTTACATGTATCCTCAGTCCCTACTTGTTCCTTTATATTATTCAGTTATGGAATTGTTTTGCTAAAATTTTGTTGTAAACAATACTGTTTGTATATGAAGATTATTTACATTAAGGCATACAACTTCACATTAAAATGTTTGTAAAGTGACGGTTCCCCACAAATGACTTTTTTTGCCAAACGCAAAAGAAGATATTTTGAAGAATATCTCTAACTGGAAAAGCTGCCGTAAAGGTTTAACACCATGAGGGTCAGGAAATAGTGACACAAAAGTAATTTTGGGGTGAAATATCATTTTAAGATCAAGATTTTAATGTAAGGGATCATATACTTTGGAACTAAAGGATTTCATTGCTGATGTTCAAACTCTTTAAAACAAGATTACGAAAACATTGGTGTAAACCCTTTTTACTGATTTGAATGAGATGCATGTGTATCTTTATGTCGGCCCCTGACACAAATACTCCCATTAAAGAATTAAGTAAATGGTCTTGTTTAGTGTATTTATAAACGGAACCATATAGCTCACATCCATCTGCATCGTCAGCCTTGAGTCCTTCTGCCCTGTGCACGTGCACCTGCGTGACCAGCTTCGGGTAACCACAACACCCTGTCCAGCACGTCTGCGGTGGCTCATCTATCGTGAGCTCCCTAAAAATGACATACAAATAAATCAACCTCACAAGGGCATAATATCAAATTTCCTTTAAATGTCAAATATCTAGTGTATTACTTGCAGGATGCAGGTACATCTGTAAAGATGCGCAACAGGAAGTCTCCCTGTAGGCCGAGGTCAAAGGTCGTGGGAACAATGACATAACGGCCTTCCTTTAGCTCCTTGCGGACAAACACACTGCGAGAGTTAATGTACGTAGAGCTGCCCACTGTATTCTGGATCGAGTGCATACGGTACTTCCTGTTGAGCTCGACCTATCAAAGAAAACCTTGTGAGAAGGAAATGTGCGCATATATGGATGAGTATTTTTACAGGACATACTCTTTGAACGTCGAAGCCGATGGCCAGATTCTCTCCTTTTCCGTCTTTAGATTGAGCTCTTTTGTCCTGCTGCTGTAGGCAGATCAAAACCTCATCCTCTGCTTTCGTCACATCAAACACATACTGCAAAACATAGAGTAATAATTTCTTTAGTACACAAATACACTCACACACAGACACGCACACACACACTTCTTTCATACCTGTGGGTTCTGAAGGAATGTAGCTTTGTGGTTGATACAGCCTCCAGATCTGTTCTTTAAAGGGTCATCATGACGAGACCATGAGCCACGCATCACTGCCTCTTCCCAGGTCTTGTGAATGCTCAGATACGACGTATTAATCAAACGACAAAGAATCAGGTCCGTGAAGTACTTACAAAAATCCTCAAAGTTCATCCTGCACATAAGGGATAAATTATTAATATTAACGCTTGTTTTTACATGTTTTCAAAAGAACCGAACACTTAACATTTGTTGGACATAAATAGGATTTGGATGTTTGGTATAAACTTACAACATCCATAAAGTGGCCACAAAAAACATTTAATTTAAAAGGCAAATATTAAAGCAAATGGCAACACCCATTTCAAATGTTTCATGAATCAGTTTGTTAGGTTTCCGGGGTCAGAGTAATTTACTTCTAATAAAATGTATTGCTGCTCTCCTTCCGAGACCTTATCCAAATGTGTGTTTCAGAAAATTGTAAAAATACTGACAAAACACCAGGGGATTACTTATAAATACAAAGTTGACTAGCACTTTTAATGTTTTTTAATGGTTATTTTACCTGATGCTGAAGAGAAAAACTAATTTCGCAAACTCACCAAAATTCTCCATCATCTTCAACAGTTACACCCAGCTTCTCTCTCTCGCTCTTACTCACTTGCTTCCATTCTTCAGAGCTAGAGAATCCAGAAAGACACAAGAGTACATTCAAATACTGATTTAAATATTTTAATGGATTCTAAAACGTCTTACAGTAAGAATATACAGTATATTAAAGTAATGCACTCAAAAAGATTTGACTGTTATCATGGCAATTATCAAGCAGAAAAATACTAATTGTGTTGTCCTCGGAATGCCTTTATATAAATGTGTTTAAGTAGTTTTAAATGAAAGAGCTGTTACAGACACAAGAACCTTTGATGGCTTGTAGTGATTCTTTCAGCTCATCATTTAAAAATGGCTATGTTTACAAGCATTACATAGTCATGACAGAAGTCAGAATTTTATAAGGTGTTTAAAAAATCTTTGTCCACACACACGATTTATGGTTTGACTTAAACATTGTACTACAATACAAACAATACATATATATTAGTTTTGGTAAACAGGGTCATGGGATGAAATAACCACAGAGAAAACTCAATAATTTGTCTGTTACCATTCCATCCTGATGGGGGCAGTATGTGTACAGAAATAAATAAAGAATTGGAAACACTACCAGGATATTTGGTTAAAAAAAAGAGCCTTTGTGTCCAATCAGAAAACATTTTTACATTTCCTGTTTCCTTTGTGTCACTTTTCCCTTTTGTGTTTTTGGCAGATCCTCTTAAGCTTTCAGCACTCTTCAGATGAATGTTAACAGTGTGCAGATGTTGTGTACAAACTGTGAGAAGTATTTACATGATGGGCCCGAATGTTTCTGCTGTTATAAGTCATAAATCACAAACTATGTAAACAACAGAGCAGTGGAACGCAGAACATCAAGCAGTAACAAAAACAAGACAATAAATAACTCTGTAATGATTTTATCTCCTGTGGTTGGATTCATCTATTGAGATAGAATCTTTAGTGATGATAAAGAATAAAATATCCTGTGCATTAAAGCAACAGAAACAGATGGCAGATGTTGTCAAACCTGTCACTCCAAGCTCCGTTCCACTCTCTCTGACCCCAGGGGTTTCTCATGCGGATCATGGAGAGCTTCTCTGATTTAAAGAAGGCCAGGAGACCGGTGCCCAGACGCACCTTCCTCACATCTGTTACAGCGTATGCGTGACCTTTGACAAGACCACAGTCTAAACGGGCTTCCATGTCTGCCTGAGTGGTCGCCTAAAGAAGAGCAGAAACAAACATTACTGATGCACTCCAGCTTTCACAAGATCACAAATCTGCTTTAAGGCCAAAATAATATAAGACAACATCACTACAGCCCAAGTTTGTTTACTACTGTAAACATTAAAGTTTACTATTGTACAACTGATTGGTTTACTATGGTAAATATGAAGTTTACTAAAGCACCTACTACGGCTTTTAAAGTAATGAAAGACAACATCTCCACAACCCAGATCAGGTTACTATAGTAAATACTACAGTTTACTACTTTAAATCATGTACTTAAGCTCATAAGCTTCCAACAATAAATATTTAAGTTTACTATAGTAAAAGCAGTGGGTGTCCTAAGAAAGGTTTTCTTCTTGTTCAGATGTTGTAATCCTCAGATACATGTGACTTACTTTAATAGAGCAGCTGATGAGACCTCCTCTGTTATGAACCTTCAGTACTCGCTCAAACAGCTGATTACGGGCTTCTTCCTCGCGGTTGTATGTCCCTTCCAGCAGATCCATGGGTTCTGACACACCTCCAGTGAAATCCACGAGAGCATCGGCTGTGTTGCCACCATCCAAAGCTTCATAGCAACCACATAACCTGAGAAATAGGGTTTCATGTCATCAAATCACATACATTTTGTTTTTTAGGAGACAGAAATTCATATGGATTGGGTATATGATAACAGAAATATAATATTTAGGTCTGGGCTGGTTGTGATACTTGCTTAGCATAGGCTTTTTCCACTAGGGCACTCCAGAACTCATTACTATCATTTGAGTGACAGTAGATGAGCTGACCATTTGCAGTCGGCAGCCGGTCATCGATAACAACATCCACCCAGTCTCCAAACCGCCAGAACCGAAAGTGAAAGATTCCAGCATAGTTCTCAGTTTTCTGATCGTCCCATTCCTGGTCTTTCCAATCAGGAATGACCTAAAACACACAGAAGAGAGGTAGAAACCAAAACTGACATCAACATACAGTGCGAAGAAAAAGATTAAGATTGCTTCTATTTTGCATTATTTATCTAAAAACAGATTTAAATAATGTAAAACCTTCTATGTAATTTCGTACATTTTTCATTTTAAAACCAAACATTAAAGGAAAGATTTCACAGAGAATTAAAAAATTCTGTTTTCATTTATTCACTCGATAGTGAGTTTTAAAATCTGTGTTGAAGATATTATGAGAATTGTCTATAAAATAGAAGATAATGAGGTTAAATGATGTTTGGTTAACAACATTCTTCCAAATATTAACCATCAAAATTTCGTTGTATTTGTTTTTGTTCCGTCAAAGACAAAAAAGCTATTTTTTATATTAACAGCAAACACTTCTGGGATTCTTTACACTAGATTTTTACAGGCCCAAGAACTCTTTGGTTACAAGCATTCTTTTTATCCGTATGCAATCAAACAGCAATTTATACAGATTTGGAAAAACTAGTAAGTGATTCTTTTATGAGAGAATTAAAATTTTAGGTTGACATCCCTTTTAACATACAGTCATACTCGAAAGACAATCTTAAAAGCATGTCTAAACAAAACAGGACTAAAGGGAAATCCTAAAGTTAAAATTTTTTACATCAGAACACATCTGTTGCCTAGTGCTGTAACATGCAAACAAATCTCCTAAAGGTTTCCTCCTCCCGCTTCTCTGAAAACTCATCCAATGGTTCAAAACATGTGTGGCAGAATCAATAAAGTCCCCAGCTTAATGAGGCTTTTTGCCCCGTGGGGCTAGAAAGGCGGGTAGTGTTGGCAGGGAGCTGTAAAGACACACAGAAAGAGAAGAGTTCATTCATTTGCTTGCAATCTGCGACCAGTTGACTCATATCTGTTCAGCATCAAGAGAAGAAGAACAGCCGAGTGATGGGATCAGAGATTGAGCTAAACTTCACTGAGGACCTCCAGCTGACCGAGGTTATGCGTCTGCGTGTGCAGTCGCTTCAGCAAAAGGGTCAGAAGAGGCAGGACGGCGAGAGGTTGCTCCTGCCTCACGAGGCTGTCTATCGTCTGGATTTCACAGAACAGGAGTTGACCTTCTCCCACTGGAACGTGACCTTGAAAGGAACCGGACGCTTAACCGTCACAGGCATCTCACAGCTCTGGACCCCTGACCTCACCAACCTGATGACCAGGCAGCTGCTAGAGCCCATCGGCCAGTTCTGGAGGAACGCTGGAGATCCAGAGGATTCACCTATTAAATGCTTGGAGGCAGATATCCAGGAGTTTGGTGAGAGGATAGCGGAGCTGGCCAAAGTGCGAAAGGTGATGTACTTCCTGTTCGCTTACAAGGAGGGAGCTGAAAAAGACAAGATCACCTGCTCTTTGGTCTTCAACAAAAGCGAGTGACGATGGAGCTAGAAAACTATATCTTAAAAAAATCTTAGATTCTTCCTGTAATGGTCAGTAGCAATCTTAATTTAACCTTAAATTGAATATCTGTTCACTATAGTGTGGTAAAGTAAAAACGACAAAAAAAACTACAACTTTAAAAGTTTCAGACAAACCTTTTCATGTCTTTATGATTCTATGAGATGAGTGTTATTAATGCAGATACTCTGAGTCAAATAAAAAACGGTATATGATCGTTGCATTTATGTATTTGTGTGTTTTGTATGGAGTGGACACAATGAATGTCTCTGATTGGAATGTCAAAGTGACAAATCTGACCGCTATGACAAGACCGGATCAATATTGATGCCTGTCAATCCTCTTGCCCTTAGGCAAACTCAACAGAAAATGGGTTTACGGAATAAATGGAACACGATGCAATGCATTCTGTGATTGCACTATTAAACATATTTGTGTGCAATGCTGGCTTAAAGGGTAGGTAATCAAAAAAATGAACAATTTGTCATCATTTACTCTGACCCTCTTGTCCTTTTAAACCTGTATGACTTTCTTTCTTTTGCAAAAAAAAAAAGAAGATATAAAAAAGAACGTTGGTAAGCAAATCTTGTATTGTACCGTATTGCATAGACACAACATCAATGCAAGCCAATGGGGTTTCTTTTAACAACATTCTTCTTTTGTGTTCTGCAGACAAAAGTCATACAGGTTGAGTAAATGATGACAAAAAAAGTCCTTTGAGGATCAACTATCACAAATTTTTGGGGAAGAGGTTTAACCAAGTCAGGTTTCTTATAAAGCCCCAAACAGTTTGGAGCAACCAGGAACCCCTCAAAATGCTACTTCTGGTCCCTCTGAGAGAGTGAAAGGTAAGTATGTGTGTGTGCTGGGGGTCTTCTGAGGTATTGTAGGAAGAAATGACACTAATTAGACCTCAAGAGGAAACATCATGTCTAGTGGAGAGAGACAAGGTACATACACAGGAGAGCAGCGATGCATGTGCCACGTACTTCAACAAAACTCATCACCGGCGAGTGTACTTATCCTGCGACAGATGCATCACCCCATGAGACTCATACAGAAGCACATGACAAGCAACTGGTCTCAAGTGTAAAAAATATAGTTTTACAAAAATTACCTTCATGTTTTAGAATGTGCGTGATAAACAAAAATGCTTTCTAAAAGGACTGATGGGTATCCGCATTTGTGTGTTGACTCAAAATAAAAATCACGAAGGAAACCCCAAGCCTCCAATTAAACCCCAGGTCTTTCTCTCTGTGAACAACAACACATGCTAATAACCTTCATCAGTTAAGAACATGATCCCATGGCTCACATGTAATGATAACAGTACCAGAAAACACAACTAAATGAGTTCAGTGCAAAAAGACACCGTGCACGAGAGAATCCCAACACTACCCAGAACAAGATGGACTACAAATGCTTACATTTCAGATCAATGTTCATAAAACCAAATGTAATTTGCATCCTGGTAACACTTGCTGTGCTCAGTGTAACTGGAGGAAAGATTTACTTTCATTGACATTTTACTTATTCATTAACAAAACAATTGATAAGAAGGGAGGCTGCTGATAACTTAAACTTAAACACAGATTCTTTTTTTAGAAGTTATGACAGGAGCACACAATAGAAGAGTGAGAGGGAGAAACAGAGGAGATACAGACCAACATAAACTTACTTTCTGCCATAGTGCTTCTCTAGATGCCAGACTGGAACACGCGGCAACAAACCAGCAGTTCCCCAGCTGCCCCTGGTGCAGGTCATGAGCACTGATGCCATTCACAAACAAGTGTGGATCCTCACACAGCTCCTTTTATTTAAAAAGATGGTGTTTATTAAACAAAATGTATTTTGTACTAGTCTAGTCAACATATCAAACCAAATAAACAAAATAGTTTAATACTGTATATACATGACAGAACAATATATATTATACATGACATGAACGAAATATTGTTCATGATTTAGATGTCACAACTTCAAGAAGATTTTCGATTTTCAATTTTGGCTTCCAACAATTATGAAAACAAAATAATTGTGTGCAACACTTCATTTCTTTTTATTATATAGATTTCATTTATTTGAACAGCTCTTTTCGAAAATGCTATATAGCCAAATCTTAAAAAATGAATTTGTTATCTCTGTTTACTGGACCTAAGGCAGTCGTGTGGACCTGGTGGTTCGTGTTTTCCGACTCGTGATCCCAAGCTGGTTCGAGACTCGGTAGCAGCGGGAATACCACGACTGAGGTGAGTCAAGGAACCGTTTCCCCCCAACTGCTCCCCAGGTTCACAGTGTGTGTACACTCGAATGGGTTAAAAGTACAGCACAAATGCGCCACATATCACATCACTACAGTGTGTGCCATGACCTTCACCTATACTCTGCTCCATCAATGTTTCATGCCAAATTGCTAAATTTTCATGTTTAAAATGTTAAAATGTTTATGTTGGCATTTATTTTATTTATTTTTAATTTATAGTCCCTGATGTCATATTTTGCATGTTATCTTGTTTTTTTTAAGAAATAAGTCAAAATATTTTTGGACAGATTTTTTAAACTTTTAATCAACAATATTATGGTTCCATTTAACAATCATTGTTTAACATGTTCGGACTGGGTCATCAGACCATTTCACAAGAATAAATTGAATGTTAACTAAATGTATGGGTCTATGTAGCAATGTCATCTACTTAAAAACTATGTAAACGGTTTGGAAAAGAGCTCTTCATTTGAACTTTTTGTATTAATTTCTTATATTGGCTTTTTAATATTAATATTAAATTGAGTTATTATTAAGTTGAACATTTGTGAATGAGTTACCATCTTAAATAATCCTGATTATAATTTTTGTCACAACTGAGTAGCCCTTAAAGCAAAAATCTAAAATCTATTTTTTTATTTATCCAAAAATGATATCTATTTTTAACATTCTTAATCTTTTATTCAAATCAGCTTTTTTTAATTTTGGGGTACAGAAAGAACAAGGGCGCTCTATATCTTAGAGCAAATGTAAAAATATGGACATTGTGGATGTGGATTACCATCAAAATTTTGTAGGACATTTAAATTTAAGGCCTAACCACTTTTTAGAGAGCCACGTCTATCTATCCTTGGATAAAAGTTTTTGTGGCCAAAGACTACATATTGATAACCGCATATGAGACCAATTCAATAACTATTGCCAAGAATTTATTAATATTTATAACCATACTAAAACAATATCAATAAAGCTGTTTAGCCTGTACTTCCCTGATGATGTCACCTAAAAAAAATGGTAAGGTGGAGCAGGTAACTTATGAAACATTAAACCATTTTTCTTTCTAATACAGGAACATTCAATTAAAAATAAACACATCAAAACCAGAAGTCAAAAACATAAAAAACACACTTTACAGATGTGAACAACACGACTCAGATGTTTTTTAAACAGAAAGTGTATAACTGCAGCAATGCACTTGTTCGTTGACCTTATGCTCACATGCCTGAACAGAGCCTAAACTCTCATTCATAATAGCTTTCAAGGGACACAGAGGGTGTGTCATGAATATATGAAGCAAAGCGCCCTTAGTGTAAACACACTGATCTTTATGACATTCAATGATGTTTATTAAGGCATTCTTTGTGTTGACGATTTAATAAAAACCAAACCCTAAGTATTAAACTTATCACGACAACAAAGCAAAACAAAATCCTAGAAGAAGCCAGTGTTTGGAAAACACCCAGAACACCTGCACATTAGCAAATACGGCAACATTGTGATGGCAAAATCTGAATATGTAAATCTTTGTATTATTTATACTTGACTAGAACAAGTACCAGGTAAAGATGGAGTACAAACAGTAATTTTGAAAAGATTTCTGAAAAAGTGTGGCAAGTCCCTAGATTTGTACACATCATTTTCATTTGTGTTATTTAATAGTTTACCTTAATCACATTATTACTCAAATATTAGAGATAAAATATGTAACGTAATAAACTGTGTTTTTTAATGTTTAATATTTACTTGAAGCACTATGTAAGATAAGCTAAAATAGAGTCTTTAGTTATGACAGCAACAGGAAATGTCTTTAGAAAATTTTTTTTTTTAACTGTAACAATGTTAGGATAAAATAGTCCTGGCAAGTTTGAAATATAAACACATTTATCTGCTGGTTTAGGTTACACCCGGGATCCAGTTACACAAGATCTTCATGAAAGGCAGTTCTATAAACATACAACTCGGATAAAAATAAAAGTATTTCTTACCTTTGGTCTCTTCCATGTGACTTTTCCGATGCGGTTTCCAGCGTAAAAGAGAGACTGGTCCACAGGTGGGAAGAGCGGATCTTCAAACAGACTTCTGTTCTGCTGGCACTGCTTCCTAAGGACTGCAAACTGCTGGCCTTCATATGGCTTTACAGAAGAGAACATACTGCAGTCTGAAATAACACCAGAAATATAATGCAGGAGCGGTAATGCACTGTAAGAAAGAAGTATTTCTGTCAGCATTTATAGATCCATCAACGGGTATGGCTTGCAGATTGTATTGACCCAAAATAGTTTTATTAAATCTCTCCAACAGGAAATATAAACTTAATTGTTAGTTGATACTTTTAATCATATTATTATTTTAATATAATATTATGATCCCTGAGAACGAGTCCACCAAACACTCCTACTTGTGAAGACAATATAAATGAAACATTAACATTATGATGAAAAAAGACTCAAAAACATTAAAGAATAAAAATAATTTTGGACAATCACAGTAAAATCATGCACACAAATAAATACTTGCATCGGCATCTTCTTATGGGTGGGGGTATGCAATATAGGCTGGCTTCCTCTAACAACATGGCAATGGATTATTAATAATTCATAACAATAACTTAAACAATAGATTGAAGAAGAGAGGTCTGTAATTGATTTAAATAACAAGACAGACAGTTCATGGAACATATTTAACATTTTAATAGTTGCACAAAACTCTTTTGCAGATTTTGACAAATGTGGACTTTTAACACAACAAAATTGCCCCAATTGAGCAAAACAGCATGGCAGAGAATCTGTGGAAGGGGAATGCAAGCGTTTTATTGGTTATTGAAAGTTAGTGACTCGATAATGTGATTTCACACATTGTTCAAACAACAATGATGATATTTTTGCACACAATAAATCCCGTGCACCCCTACTCAGGGGTCATGAAAGAGAAACTTTTGAAGTATGCTGATTAAAAATGACTTTTCTGTAATACAGTTCCTGTTCTGTTTTTTTGTCTGGTGTTTGATACAGAAGCTCACAGCATGGCACACACTGTGAAAAGTCTATAACACAGAGCAAAATCAATAAAGTACTCAGAGTAATGTACTTATGGACCATATGCCCATCCAGCCCTGACTCGCACTTTCAGTCTCAACCCAAAGCCACAACACAGTTGCCATTACATGAATCTCCATCAGAGCATAAGGAGACAATGTGTTTTAAACTGGGTGTGTTCAACAGAAGACATATTTACAAAAACTAGTTACACACTTATGAAACATGACTGTATCCATCTGCAAACTTCTGATGATGCAGCTTTGCAAATATATATAAATATACATCTGATTCATCTGAATTGACTTGTGTGATGATTTTTACAGTTAATATGATGTTGTCAGACTCACAGATTGTAGGTCAGTGTGTCTGGAATGTAACAAGTAACACAACACAATGTTACAATGTGTCCACATGTTTGAAGCATTGAAGGAAAGCTGGACCACCTGAAACATGTCTGATGTTGCACACAAACACATCTCAACAAACATGACATCACACAAGATCTCCTAAAATGTGTAACCAGGAAGTGTTGCTCACATTAGCACCACAAAGAGTTGCAAAGAGTTATTAAACATCTGATGTTTTTAATGGCAGGACTTTGGTGTTTGTGTGCATTTACCTGCAGGTCTTGCTACTTGAGTGTACAGTGTTCAGATCCAGATGCTCTTCACTGATCCATAAGCACAGATGCTGCTGAGTCCTTCAGGGATTTAAGGAAGTGTCAGAGGTTCTCCTCTCTTGTGTCTGTAGTTTCAGGGAGGGGCTATTGCACTCACACGTGCCTCTACAGATTAAACTCTTTATCACACTCGTCTGATGATATCTCTTTTTTCATAAGAATGAGCAATAATATGAATTTATGTTCTAGAAAGTGTGATATGCAATTCAAGATTAAATGTAAATGTGCTTTTTAAAGGAGCTTGGTAACGCACTTCCGCTCGATGCTGCCACCTGGTGGTGAAACCAACACTAATATATATTAAACAAAATAAAAATAAAACAAAGATAACGAAAGTGAAAATGGCAAAACTTGATCGTAATGTTGTTTTTATTTTTGTTTTGTGTGTTTGAAGTTTTTGTTAACGCAAGTAACGGTTATTTATTTTCAAAACATCTCTCATTTCTCAGCGTTGGTCTGAAAGGATATTCAATCGTTTAAATTAAATCATATATTCATAATATTTTATCAATAAAAACGTGTTATTTTACACACTGAATGCATTATAAGTGACTTTAAAGAAATATCTCCTCTGAGCACAAGTGTTCTTATCTTTCGCGCTGTTTTCTGCTCTGTCACAGGCGGGTCATGTGATCAGCAACATCCCATAATGTCGCTACAGCATAATATGTATAATGAGCTAAATAAACTTAAATTACACAGCACATATGATCATTTTGCTTATATGGAAGATATAATATAATATAATATAATATAATATAATATAATATAATATAATATAATATAATATAATATAATGTAATATAATATAATATGATATAATATAATGTAATATAATGTAATATAATTTAATGTAATGTAATGTAATGTAATATAATATAATATAACGTAATGTAATGTTATGTAATATAATATAATAAAACGTAATGTAATGTAATATAATATAATATAATATAGTACAGTATAGTATAATAAAATAAAATAAAATAAAATAAAATAAAATAAAATACAATGTAATGTAATGTAATGTAATATAACATAATAGCATAATATATTATAATATAACATACTACAATGTAATATAATATAATATCATATAATATAATATAATATAATATAATATAATATAATTTAATATAATATAATATAATATAATATAATATAACATAGTATAATATAATATAATATAATATAATGTGATATAATATAATATAATATAATAAAATATAATATAGTATAATATAATATAATATAATATAATAATATACAAACAAGATTAAACAGTATATCCCGAGAATACTGACAGTCACATATCATTGTGTATAGAATAGATGAGAGAAATGTTAATATTTAAACATAAAGCACAAGATGAAATGAATGAGTTGTCATGTGAGAGTTGCACTTTACTCCTGTTTTAGACACAACAGAACAGACACAAAGCCTTATTTTGTGAGTATGTGCACTGTTTTTTTTTAACAAAAAAGGTTGTATAGTAATTTTGTTTTCAAACTTAAACAAACAAGCTAAAGTGCGTTACTTGCTCACCTTGTTTGTTAAGTTAAAGTAATGAGAAAATATGCTAAAGTTACTGTGTTCAAGTTGTTTAGAAACTATTTCCTTTCCTCTTGTGATACTTATAAAACTTGTGTTAACTTATTTTTTGACAGTTATTTTTTAAATTCAGGAACAATGCTATAAACACAATGTAATCAATAAATACTCATTTTTAACCCTAGATATCATGGAGTCAGGACTCAGTTCTCTGTTGGGTTTCATTCTCCTCTGGACCTGTGTGTGTGTCGGCTTCTGTTTCAATTCTCCACGGGTCAGAACCATCAATTCAGTGTCCAGTTATCCAGGACAAACACTGGAGATTCAATGTAAAGATGATGAAAATGAAGGTAAGCTGAAGAGTTAAGAAATCAATGGCTTTATTTGAAACTGGTTAACATGTGTGAAGAAGTATTTTAGTATTTGAAAAGCATGTACATCTCTGCTTTTAACCATGAGGATGACTTCAACAATTCCTCAACCTCATGTCATTCCAAACATTTATTTAGACTCATGCATGTGGCAGACGCTTTTATCCAAAGCGATATAAAATGTTGCTTCTTCAGTCAGTGATTTTGTGTTCCCTGGGATTAAACCTTTGCACGGCCAACACAATGATCTAATAATAGTCAAAATAATGAAAGATTGTGGGGACCAACATTCTTCCAACTATCTTCTTTTGTGCTGTTGAGAACAAAATGAGACAGGTTTGGAATGTGATGATGGTGGATTATTGAAGCATCTGTCTCTTTATCTGGTTTATAATGTATGTAATCAGTTAATGCTTCATGTTTCAGAGGTTCTGTGTAGGTGGCAGACGCCTTTTGGATTCTTCGAAGGCTGTAAGCATCACATCAAAGATCCTGTGGAAACATGCAACAGCAGTTTGAGAATTTCAAAGGTCACCAGCAGCCATGATGGTCTTTATTTGTGTGTCCGTCAGGATAAAACTGGCAGAACAATCTTGCCGTACAGAGTTCATGTTTTAAATTCAAACCTGAAGAAGATCAGAGAAGCAGAAGTTTATGACACCACAGTGTCAGACGTCCATTTTATAGCTGCCGTGACATCGTCAGTTATCGTGACCTTTCTAGTGGCCTTCACACTTGGTGCTTTTACACGATCGTATGTGATCAAGTGTTTACAAATGACAAGAGTCCACATAGTTTGTAAGATAGGCCGACATAACGAAAACAACCCAGGGCCCACCGCAAACAACACAGAACCAGCTCAGTTTGAAAGAGCACATTTCTATATAAGCCAGGACAGTGGAGAAGACACTGTGGACGTAATGGGAATCCCAGGAGATGAAGATTCAATTCAGGACAGCGAGAGAAAGGGGGACATAGATGCCGCAGCAAACGTAATCGCAAATGACAGGAATGAAGAATCGAATAAACTTCAGAGTGGTGAAGACCAAAACCAAGAATTCAAAACAGAACTGAGTCCACACCCAAAGAAAAAAACTCGTGTCATTAAAGTGTACAACTATGATGAAGAAGGGAATCAATACGGTCACATAAAAGACGGTGAGCCTGAGGGTGAAGATAAAGCCAAAGAAAGAGTGAGAACAAAGTCACTGACTCGACTCAATACCATTATGAAGCAGGCCGAATCTGTGGACTTCAACCCAGTCGAAGAATCCACTGACAGTGTGTCAACTACATAAAGTTGTGATGTCTTACATTCAAATATTTGCATGCATGTATTCCTTTACATGTAAAAATGTCATTACCAATTAGGTTATGGACACTAAGATGTATATTAAACTTTAGATTATGTTAAAAACATGATTTTATTGCTATTGCATTCTCACATCAGCACACTTGGCAAAAGACAATTCCATTACATACAACTGCTTTATTTATTTGCTTTTCAAAACACTATAAACAAAAAACTAAAAAATTCATACAGACCATCTCTTCTGAGGAAAAAACAACACTGGCAATATAACAGTTGCAAGAATATGAAAAATATTTCCCATTTGTGACTTCACTATGCCTCTTCCCATTTGAACACTGTAAAAGTCTCTGTGTGTGTGTGTTTTCAGCGTTGGACATGTTAAGGTCACCAGTCCTTGAGAGGTTTGTCATTTGGGGCACATTGAAAAAAATTAACTCCGATGTGCTTCAAACTCATCCGTGGATCTACAGTTCTCGGGCCGGTCGTGCTATAATGCAATTCTGACTTTATGCCATTCCACAAATTCATCCAGCATCACTGGCCCTGCAAAAAGAAGATATGACAGTGTCAAGCAACAGAACAACAGGCTATTAAAGACAAGATGGACACATGACAAAAGAATAATAAAATGTACAAGCTCCATCTTCATCGTAGTTGCTGAGGTCTGCGTTAACCGTCCGGCTAAACTCTAAGACGTTGTACCACTGGTCCTTGTTCATGACTTTATACTTTGATTGCTAGATTTAAAAAAAAAAAAAAAAGAGAGAATATAGACTTCTGTAACTCACAGCATTTTAGGAGCATAAAGGAGACTAGTACAACTACACAACAAGCATAATTTTTGGAAATTATGATTTTATTATTCCTGTGATTATATCTAGAGAAGATGACAAACCTCCAGGAACTGATGAAACACAGGAAACAAGGGCCACGTCCTCCCGAGAAGCAGCGCCAACATGGATTTTGCTGTGTCCATATCAAGACTACGCTGATCTTTATCCTAGAAAATAACATGTTAAAAACAGACGTTGAATGTAATGGCAATAAAATATCATTTATATGTACAAAAACAAATTCAAGCGTACCAAAAAATATATATAAAAAATAAACAAACTGAAATTGAAATAAATTGTAATCATGACAAATACTACTTTAATTTCTCGCCAAACAAAAATGGTTTACCCTGGCAAAGTCAAAGGCGTATCTGTAAATACTCTTAAATAAAACAGGATCATTCAGTTGAGAACGCATGTAATCCAGTCTGCCTTGTAATCTCTCTGTACAGTCACATCTGTAGACACACACAATAGAATCAAACATTTAATCCCATGCATCATGATACAGAGCACATGTGAGAAAGGTTCTTACTGTAGTGATGTCATTCCTTTTAGCCATTCTTCTTTTGTGAAAAAGCCCATATTAGTTGCTTCAAGTTTCCAGGCTAAAACTAACATTACAATCTGATGGTTCACAGACACAAAATGTAAGTTATTTCAGCAAGTAATGCTTATTGTTAATCATACAAAATAGCACTCTTACATTTTCAGGCTCTACACCGATGTCCTCACAGAACTTCTCCATGCTCTCTGGACCTACAATATCATCAGACCCTGGACACATTTAAAAAACAGACATTTTTTCACAATTATGCATTTGGCAGACGATTTTATCCAAAGTGACTTACATTGCATTATACGGTCACATTTGATTTTGAGTATGTGCTATTCTAGGGATCAAATCCATGTCTCTAGCATCGCAAGCATCACGCTCTAACCACTGAGCTACATGAAAGCTATCAATAACATATTATATCTCTTATATAGTACCTTAGGATGAGAGGGTTTTATATTCACATACCTGCATATTCATAAAACCAGGCGAGACATTTTTTGTTAGAGAAATGATCCTCTGGATTAAGCAGCCGTCCTGGAGTTTGTGTCCTGCAGTAACTGAATATTAAACAGATAAATGTGCATTCTTCTTTAAAGGATTTATTTCATAACACACCATCGTCACCACATCAATCCCAAAATCCCAAAAGTAGGGGTTCAAGCCCGATGTCAGTGTATGCTAGATTTATATTTTTGGTGTTCATATAACATATTTCCTGAACATTATTCCCAAATATAACTGCTTTCACACAAAGCTTTGAGAATAGAATTCTAAATTTGAATAATAACGACATTTTACCTGGTTATTTTACACTTTCTGATATTAGGATCTTCCGAACCGGATGACTTTCTCTTCTTTTTTACCGGCATGATGGAACCTCGGCCGGGTTGATTTGGTCTTACTGTACGAACCAAAACACAAGCGAAATGAACTGCAGGAAACAGCTTCCTTCCCTACAGAGCGATATTTCAGTGCCACCGAAGAGCAGAAACAATCTATACCTGTGTACCTTTGGAAAACGTGTCCATTCAATGTCTATATACCAATCTCTGTAAATGACAAAACAGACAAACAAAAAAATGTCAATAACATGCGATACACAACATATGAGGACAGTGTTTGTGAAACTACTTACAAGTCAGATGTCTTGATCTCCTTATATGTGATGGTCCAGAACTTTAAAAAGAAAAATACATGTTTATGAGGTTCAAAAAAACTAAGACTGAAACCAAACTTTAAGACACATGTTATGTAACAATAGGTCATGGTTTTATCTTCTATTAAATGTTATAAATCCCTTTGACTCAGACATATGACCTGGACCTCTGAGGTGTCTGTGCTTGTGTTTAAAAGGTTGTTTTTAATATGATTTATAGAAAAATGATGCATAACAAAACCTGAAGATGACTTGATATATAGAATAGTGTCTCGAGCTGAACATCTATGCTATCAATCTCTACAGGGGAGCAGCTAATGCTAAAGGTGTGTTTAGCATAAACAGACAGGAAGCATTTAAAAACATGAAATAAATAAATAACATTTGTTTATATAACAAAGCTGTCTTTGTTTCACAAACACATAACTGAAGGAACAATCACAGAGACAAGTGCATCGTCTTTGTGAATGCTAAAATGGCTGAATCACGAAGACAAAAACACACAAAAATCCTCACAAACATGAATTACACACAAACATCTGAGCTGAATGTGATGAGATACACATGTGTGTGTTGTGAGCACATTAACCGGCTCATTTAAATATTAACGGTACATGTAAACAAACATTAAAAACCCAAGAGATTACACATTTAACACAACAAAACATGACATATCAAACCTGATGTATGTGCTGGCCGAAGCTCGATATAATAATAAAGAATTAAAGCTGAAGATCTGCAGCGTTTGTGCTCGAAATGAGCAACTGCTTTACTTTCAGAAAGGAATGAATCACTGCTTCCGGGTCACGGGACGTCAAAATAAAAGTCACGCCGGCTTCGTTTCAACACCTTTATTTGTCTGTGTCGTGTGTGTGCTGTACATTTTATTGCATAGCAATATTGCTCTTGTGAATGTCGTCATGCTTTTGGCCATATTCGAAAATGCAGGAAAGACTCTTATTTTGTAGTCATGGGTGGTTAATGGATTTGTTGTCTCATATCTACAATGATCTGAAAGCTGATGACAGATCTGAAAGCTGGTCAGGGGTGTTCACACTCCCAATTCGAGGTCTTCGATCTCCTTCAGTAGCTGGGCCTCCTTTTGCATCTTATCCAGCTGTGAAAATACAATAATTGGCATTACAACGGTTCACGTTCTCCAATATTGAAAGGCAGCACGTCCTGATGTTTTTCTATACATGCATGTTTCATCTCCTATGATATGGATCACTGTATGGTCAAGGCATTGATACGGATCGTTTTTATAACTAAGAGGAATTATAGATCTATTACAGTACCTGATTTTTCTGCATCACTTTTCCGGCCGCTTGCTGTTCCTTTAGTTCATCGATGGCTTTGAGTTTCTAGAAGATTAAAAGAAATAAAGAGTAAATATAAAAGGATCCATTTTATTGTTTTTTTCCGTGACCACGAGAATCATGGAACAAAACCAAACAAATATATATATCATTTAAATACCAGCTATTTTGTAAATTGTACCTTTTTCAAGTTCCTGATCTTTTTGTCGGTTTCGGGGTCTCCTGTAGTCCCTTGTACAGGAACGGCAGGAGCGGAGTCTTCTTCTGGAGCCTGAACTTCGTCAGATTGGATTTCCTGTATTGCAGAAATGTACATTTGAAACATATTTTTATATAAATTGAAGTAACGTTTAATAACAATTCTGAGTAAGAACTCACACTAGCAGTGTATGTTTTTTTTATGTGACACAGCTTGTCAAAATATCTCAAGTAATTTTTTGGTAATTGCTTTGGTAAATAATTTTTATACAAAAAAAATCATTCTACGGAATCTAAAGAAAATTCGGACATATTTAATATTAACTGAGTGAGACCATGTTAAAGATTGAAATCATAGTAAAATTTATAGGTAAAACTCAAATTTGATGCTTAATCTTTCGCCTGGTTTTCTCGGGCAGGGTCAAATTTTATTTCTTAAGGTACAATCCTTCCAATTTACTTTCACAAATCTACAGACACCCTCCAACAGAGCAGAATGTTATAAAAGTCAATATAAAACAATAAAGCAGAGGTAAAACAAAACAGTAAAATCAGTCACATGCCTGTTTGGATGCTTTCTTTGCTTCTCGTCTTTTTTGTTTTTTCAAAAGAGCTTTAGACACTTGCTTATCTCCTGCAGCACCTGGCTTCATGTTCTGTGCCGGTTCTTCTTCATGCTTAAAAAGACAATTGATCATTATGATCTTTGCTCACAGGAAACTCATAAAGACAGAAGGAACACAAGCTCACCAGTTTAGAGCTGGCGGATGGTGGTTTGTTCCGGAGAGCAGGTGGTCGATATGCCTGTGCAGGTTTGGCTTCGGTAGTGCCCAGCTCACTTGGCAACGCTTGATATTTCACTGCCTTCTCTGGGAATGTTCCGTTAGGGAAGGGCTGCCATAATACTTCCCAAAGCTCTTTATTGGATGGCGTCTCATGCTTGTACAACACAGTGCCGGTGTAGTGCCAGATCTTGTAACCATTGCTGACCCTGAGTCTGGGAGAACAGGTCGCTGTCACTATGTGCTCACCGTCAGGGCACCAGGAGAAATGTGTGGTATCTTCAGCCTGGGGTTTCGACACCTGCTTGAATTTTTTCATATCCCAAACTTCCATCTGGCCTCGAAGGTTTCCAAAGCCTGCGAGAACTAGGATGTGTCCCTGGGGACTGTAGAAAGCTGCGTTACGGGGACCCGTGCCGAAGTCAAACACAGACTCACACTTGTGGTTAAAGACTGTGGCCTTCGCAGGCATGAAACCATAAACCACACAAAACTCTGTAGAGTTGGGGTTCCAGCACACATCATATATAGGTCCGTTCTTTGCTGTACAAGACAATAAAGAACATAGGTCACCACATGAGAAAAATATTTTTAATCGTTACCATTTTTAAAAGTTGTGTTCATAAAACCATTAGTTCAATTGATTCAAATCAAAATATATTTGAACTTTATAGTTTAGGAACTGAAATTTTCATAAAGATTTTTGAAACCAAAATAATGATGAACTGTCAGAACTTACGCAGTTGTACTATCGCACTCTCTCCATTGGTAGCAAGGTAATGTAACGTCTGTTCTCCATAATAAGACGCTCCTGTTTTATCAACATCTGTGCTGGCTGTCACCAGAACCGCAGTGGCTTTACAAGAAGGGAAGAAATACATAAAAAATGTACTGACAACATGAACCAAAAATAAGGAAAAAAAGAAAGGAATTTTACCTTTATTGTTCCACAGCATGTTCACTTTATCAGCTTTGAAAAAACTTTTGTTGGCCAGAGCAGAGGTAGGACCACCGAAGTTGGGATACTGATAGAGTCGTACAAAAGACGGACCCCCTTTGTTTCCAGGAACATAAGCAGCAACCTTCAGCAAAAAACCACAACAAATATAATAACAAAGACTTGCTATAAGTAACACACACATTCTGCAGTTATGGAAAAAATGGATTTCAATAATTCTTATACCTTGCTTGGCTGAGGCCCACAGGACAAAGCAAACTCTGACACTTTCTGGAGGTGAAGTTTGTTAGCAATCGTTTCTACATAGCAAAATACAAAACATGAACAAATGAAAAAAAAAATTTTTTCCGAAAATTATATTTCTCTTGTTAAGGATTGACTAAATTCAGATTATGCAGCATTTGTCTCTGCACATCAAACAGTCATAGATGATAGTCAACATAAAAATAAAATACAAAGCAAGTTTGAAAAAAACTTGTTTAAATGTTTTTTAATGGTGTTACCAAATTTGTTGTTCTCAAAGAAGTGAAGTTCATTATTGACATTTCTAACAGCGATATTTTCATCATCTGCCCAGCTTGGACACCTAAAAGAAATATAAGCAACAGTCAAAAATACACAAAAATGTTTGACAAAGAGTCGGCGAGTGAGTAAATCAACATTATGGTATACAGTTTTACAGTATAATGGAAAAAAATATTTGCGCAATTTAGCATCACATTATTTAAACCAAAATTACTCACCATCCTGTAATCTTCTTCTGATAGAAAGCTTTGACAAGAGATCCTGTTTTCAGGTCCCAGAGCTGCAGGTTTGCATCTCCCTGAGGATTATCCTGTGTTTCTGACAAACAAAAGAACCTTAAGCCATTGTCTCAACAAAATTGAAGCTTGGCCAAAAACACTAAAACGGTGTAAATATTTTGACTTCATCTAAAATAAAATAACATATATATTAAACATGCTTACTGCTATAATGCTGCCAGGTGGCCAGAATGTTATTCAGAGGTGAGAATTGCAGTGCAGCTGTTTTGGGTAGATCCAAAGTTATAAGCAGTTCTCCAGATGAAACTTTGATCACACGGACTCTGCCAAATAAACACAGTGATCATTTATTTTTATTACAATTTCAATTCTAAACACAGACTCCAATACCCGCTCATCATACGTACTCCACGCCATTGCACCACGCAAACAGAGAGCCGTCACTGCTGAACACCATGTGTTTCCCCTGCAGCTCATCTCTACAATAAATGAAACAATCAGTGTTAACACGGGTAACAGACAAAGCCAATCTGTTAAAAACTTTCTATATAAAACAAAAGAAATAACTCACTTCTTGAATGCAGAGCTTTCCTGACAGTCTGGCGGTCCAGACAAGAGTGAAGTGCCATATGATCCTCTCACTGTATTCAATGAAATTGGGTATTAAAATATGCACAGCATTGTTTCAAAGAATAAAAAGCTTAAGAAATTTGAATCTGAATAACAATGTGGAGGGGCAGACTAAAAAGATGGCTTATACTGTAGCAATAGTAGGGTACGTTCCTACAAAGAGAGAAAAACTATATCACTGTATTCTTTTGAAAAACCTCATAATTTCTATTGTATGTATTTCAATATATTATAACCCACTCAACTCTAAGATGCACTTCATACACCCCACTATTTAATGTTTTAATGTTTATTAATTTTATTACAATT
Source organism: Triplophysa yarkandensis (assembly GCA_033220385.1). Lineage (NCBI taxonomy): Eukaryota > Metazoa > Chordata > Actinopteri > Cypriniformes > Nemacheilidae > Triplophysa > Triplophysa yarkandensis. The sequence continues at coordinate 13,164,830 of CM065669.1, read as the reverse complement.
ACTAACCCTATTTTTGATTGTGTACATTTATATACATATAAATATAGATACATATACATATAAATATAAATACATATATACATTTTAATATATATATACATACAAATACAAATATACATAATATAAATATAAATACATATATACTATTGTAAGTCACTTTGGATAAAAGCGTCTCCTAAATGACTAAATGTAAATGTAAATATACATTTTAATATATATACATACAAATACAAACATACATATACATATAAATATATATATACTTATAAATATACACACACACACACACACACACACACACACACACACACACACACACACACACACACACACACACACACACACACACACACACACACACGAGATAAATAAGAGATATAAACTAAATATTGTTTTGAATAATTAATGTTTGCATGTTTATTTGTTATAAGACGTCACATTTTACAACTGATCTAAACTGCAACTGTGATCATGTGCCGCAAACTTATGAATGACAGTCCGCACACGTAAGTTCTGATAACCCTAAACACTCACAGGTTACTTATTTTGTTGAATCCTTTTATTATGCATGAATCTTTTATTTCTATGCTTTTGAAACTCAATATAAAAGCACTTTTTTAGAGCAGAACTCACCTGCCAAATGGGGAATGGGGGGTGCCATTTTGAAAAGGAAACACGACAGCTGTGTGACGTCATAGAACTCCACGCCTACGTCCGCCTTGACTTGTTAAATGTCAAAATAAAAACTTCCATTTAGGTCATTTAAAAAAAATCTAGATTATATATATTGCTTTCTGTATCATTGTTTTACGTATAAAAATATTACATCTTATTTAGAAAAAAATGAATGTGTTGGAAAGCCTCGCAAAGAGACAGTTTATTAGATGTCTTGTTATTAAAACATATTTTTTTGTTAAGTTGGGAATATGTGCGTTTAAATTGACGATCTTGAAAATTAAATTTACCAATTAAAAAAAAAAATACAATTCAACAACCCCTAAAACAAACAGTTTCGACGGAAACCACTTCAGCGATTCTGATTGGCTGGTTGGATCACGTGACGACGCCGGCCACAACGTATACAAGTGGCAGTTTTTATAATTTAATAGTAACACTTATAATACCAGAAACTACACAGACACAAAATAAACACGCAATAATTAATAAAAAAATACGTAAATAAACCCTTCCCCTTAAATTGCCGGAACTTCCGGTCCACGGTTTCCGGTTGTCTCAGAGTGACGTCACGCCATTCTTCCCGTGTGTTTGGTCTCGGGGTGTCCACGTATGGTGGGAGGAGTAAACTCTCTGGAATGCACACGTAGACTTACACTAGTGTCTCAGTGCAACATCACACGTCATCAGGTCACACAGACTTCTTAAATCATTATTCTTCTCTTATTATTAACATTTACACCAACAGAAAGAGAGAGAGGGAGAGAGAGAGATGGTGGCCAAACAGAGGATTCGCATGGCAAATGAGAAACACAGCAAGAACATCACACAGAGGGGAAATGTGGCCAAAACCACGGTAAAATCTCAACATTGTCTATTTTTATAATGTGTCTTATAGTTGAAAGTGTTCCACTATGCATTGATGTTCCTCTTAATGTTAATATTTTCATATTTTGATGTCAATATGTTTAACAGAGACTTTCTCAGGATGAGAAGGCAGTGGTTGGACCATGGCTTCTTGCCTTGTTTGTCTTTGTAGTATGTGGATCAGGTGAGTTTATCACACAATTAATAAGCTGTCATTGTAATCTGTACCTTGAGATGTGCATTACAATATTAATTTAAGGCTTTATGTTCAAACACACTCGAAGCTGTGAGCTTAGATGTCAGACATGAGCTTTATTTCAAAACCGTGAGTGTAAAGAGAACAAAGTGCATGTGTGCTATGATCAGACACTAAACATATTTTAAATGAGTAAAAAAGTTCTTCAAACACAGTTTACTGTTGTTTTGTTTTTTGATGATGGAGACAAAAAGAAATCTATAATAAACATTGATCTTTAGGATTTTAAGAAGTTTTTTCTAATGTTTACATCCGTTTTCTTCTAACAGCGATATTCCAGATCATTCAGAGCATCAGGATGGGCATGTGAAGGGTCATCAATTCTACTTGTTGCTGTTTTCCTCTCCTGGCTTGGCTACAGATCATCATTTCCCTGTACTTATATAATCATCATGTTTCTCAAGGTCTTTCACTACAGTGATGTGGTCTCCTGTGCCTTACTCCAAAACTGGAGGAACATTATCTTCTCAAACATTCCAATGTGGGACACTATTGCTGCTGAATTCATGACCGAGGCAATAAACTCAGAATACAGTTGACCGTTGTGGATTTTTCTGTTTGTTCATTACAAATGCACCATTGTTATCATTTGTCTTAGGTTCTGGATCGGTTCAGTATGATCGTTAATGTTATTTTGTATTTTGCACCTTTATTTGATTTCCTTCTACCATTGGAGCTGGATTTGTGTGTTCTTTGATTGTATGTTCATATAAATTAAGGTACACATGTTTAGTTTAGTGTGTGGACATGAAAGATAATAAAATGTACTTTCTCATTTCAGTATTTTGTTTTTCATTGATTGGTTTGCAAGAAAGTTCCCCCTCGCTTTAGTTATTTCTCATACGTTATATTGCAGAAAGAATTCCTTCACCCATCCAAATAATCAAAATCAGATGTTTCAGTCACTTTCACTCTGAATTCTTACCAGCATACCAAGACATTTTGGATTTAGTGGGAACAGTTTGGATTTGACACGTTCCTCTTCTAACATGATATCAGTGCACAAAGCAAGAGCCATAAAGACATGAATGACCGAGTCTGGTGTGGATGAACTTCGCTGGCCTGCCGAGAGTCTTGACCTTAATCCGATAGAACACCTTTGTGATGGATTAGAACCAGGCCTTCTCATCCAACATCAGTGTGTGACCTCATAAGTGCGCTTCTGGGAGAAAGACTATCCTAAACCTTATGGACGACCTTCCCAGAAGAGTTGAAGCTGTTACAAAGGGTGAACCGACATCATGGTTCCCTATGGATTGAGAATAGGATATCACTTAAGTTTACATGAGAGTCAACACAGTTGTGCGAATACTTTTGTCAATACAGTGTAAAAGTGGCAAAATACATATTTCTTAAAATGTAGATAAGAATGAAAATATTGATTTGCAAGTCAAATATTTTTTTATTTAATAATTAAAAAACTACTACACACTTTGCATCTTGTGTATTTTGGGATACAGCTATCATATAAAACATTGATGTAGAAATAGATACAAAATTATCTGAAGTTGAGAAGAACAGTTTCAGTGTCATGGTTGGCACAGTTTTATTTGTCCATTAGAGGACAGCATTGCAGAACAATCATATTTAACAACACACATGTTTTTACTAGTAAGGGGATAACAAACATTTGTTTATCACAGAAAAATTCTTGCATAAGAAATTATGAACTTATATTTAAGAAATAACTAAATATTTAACAGAAGTTGTAGATAAGATTATATTGTTTATTTGTCGCATACATATATATATATATATATAGATAGAGAGAGAGAGAGAGAGAGAGAGAGAGAGAGAGAGGAGAGAAAGAGAGGAGAGAGAGAGAGCTAGAGGATTAGAGGGAGAGATAGGGAGGAGAGAGAGAGAGAGAGAGAGAGAGAGAGAGAGAGAGAGAGAGAGAGAGAGCGCAAGATGATTAGAGGGAGAGAGAGAGAGTGAGAGAGTCAGAGAGAGAGAGAGAGTCAGAGAGAGAGAGAGAGAGAGAGAGAGATAGGGAGAGAGAGAGAGAGAGAGAGGGGAGAGAGAGTCAGAGAGAGAGAGAGAGAGAGAGAGAGAGAGAGAGAGAGAGAGAGAGAGGGAGAGAGAGAGAGAGAGAGAGAGATAGAGAGTGAGAGAGGGTAGAGAGAGAGGGAGAGAGAGGGAGGGAGAGAGAGAGGGAGAGAGAGTCAGAGAGAGAGAGAGAGAGAGAGAGAGAGAGAGAGAGAGAGAGAGAGAGAGAATATAATCGAATGTGAGTCTGCTTTATGGACAGTACAACTAAAAGAATGAATTAAATATATTAAAAATATATGTAAGATTTAGGATATTATGTTACACTTATGTACCTCGTCTTTTAATTGTAATAATTTTAAATAATTATCAAATTTAACATGGAATTTAAAAGTATTGAAATGTTTCAGATTTAACATGTTTGGTATGTGTGTATGTAGTTTTATTAAAAACACCAAAGTAAAATGAATAGGGTACAATTATTTAAAATGATTAAATTTAAAATATAAATCACATAAATGTAACATAACATCATTAAGCAGATTAAACTGCTAATAACAATAAACATCAAAACAATAAATGTTTTCAGCTCAAATTACCCATATTAAAATTAAAATAAATCATCAATATCAAGATATACAAAAATAAACATTTATATCTATATTCATAATTTGAAATAAAAATGTTCAGTTTCGAATCAACCAGAATCAGTTTTTATTTTAAATAGATATTTTTTTAGTGAACCCCAAACAAAATGTAAAAAGCACGATTCGTTATAAATGTAATAAATAATGCTATAAAAATAATAAAAAATGTTATAAAAATAACGAATTGTGTCTTTTGTGCGCAGAGAGTCCGCGCATGCGCAGTCTTCTCACTCGTGTGGGGCCCGAGAGGATTCAGCGGGAGTGTTTGCTCTGTAATGGCGGCCTCGGTGTTGCACTCCGCGGAAAGCGCCGTGCCCTCATTTAGCGTCGGTCATCCCGCCGGAGTCAGCGGCCATCACGGGTTATCAAACGCGCCCGGAGCCGCGTCCTGGAACCGCTCGCTGGACCGGGCGCTGGACGAGGCGGCGGCCACCGGAGCGCTGAGCCTGAGCGGCAGGAAGCTGAAGGAGTTCCCGAGGAGCGCCGCAGGACACGACCTGACCGACACAACACGGGCCGGTACTGTCCCAAAACATGCTTTCACCCCTCACTAGATATCAACACGAGATTAAAACACGGAGGGCAGGTGTTCACGCTTTAAATGTCTGTTTGGGAGAGTTTGTACACAAGCTCATGTTAATGGGCGACGAGTATCAACAATGCTGCTCTGAAATCACTTTGAGATGAACATCATGTCACAAAGTGACTTTAGTGTTATTCTAAGGGCACTTGTTGTCTGTATGAAGTGCACTTCTGTCATAGTAGACACTGGGGGAGTTTAGGGCTTTGATTGACGTGTTAAAGGTGTCACACGTTGTTTACAATCCACTGGTCATCAGGTTAAGATGTTTGTCATCTTTTCGTTGTGATTGTGTTTTTCTTCTTCATAATAATAACATGTAATAATAATAACATTTAATAATAATAATAATAATTACATGTAAGAATAATAATAATAATAATAATAATTACATGTAGTAATAATAATAATAATAATAATTACATGTAATAATAATAATAACATTAACATGTAATAATAATAACATTTAATAGTAATAATAATATGTAATAGTAATATGTAATAGTAATAATAATAACATGTCATATTAATAATAATAACATTAACATGTATTAATAATCACATGTTATAGTAATAATAATTACGTGAAATAATAACATTAACATGTAATGATAATAACATTTTATAGTATTAATAATTACAGTAAATAATAATAACATGTTATAGTAATAATAATTACATTAAATAATAATAACATGTTATAGTAATAATAATAACATGTAATAGTAATAATGATTACATCAAATAATAATAATAATAATAACATGTTATAATAATAACATGTAAAAATAATAATAACATGTAATAGTAATAAAAATAACATGTAATAGTAATAATAACAACAACATGTAATAATAACATGTTGATGGGCTTTGTCTTGTTAACAGAGCTTCGTTCATGGTTATAGTATTGATAGGTTTGTTTGGCAATCAAAGATCAAGTTAAGTTTGATAATCCTCATAATTAATCAATCAATCTTTTATTTGACACAGACACTGTTACATGCCGTGAAATGGTCAGTTTCAAATGATGTGATCATAATGTAGACTTTGTGTAGAGTTTAGCATCACATTCTATTCAATCAGTCACCCTTTAATGTGCATACAAACTTGTGTTGCTTAAAATGATCTGGATGACTTTCTTCCTTGCAAAACACCAAAGAAGATATTTTGAAGAATGGCTGGCACATGGTGCGGTTTGATTATTAACTTTGCATCGTCGAAAGAATGATTGAATTACTAAACCATTATTTGGGGTGAACTATCACTTTAATGTTCTTAAATGAAACATCATGAGCTTGTAGACGTGTTTGGACTTGAGATATCTTCTGTCATAGCCAGAAGCACAACCAGAAGACAAACATATTCTGCAGAAGAGTTACAAAACATTCAAGTCTGTGTTGAAATCATGTAGAATCTCTTTTAAGGAGATGCATATTTCTCGTCATTGTAGAACTGCATGTAAGAAGTCTTGTAAAGACTGGTTAATGAATGGATATGTTCAGATTGACACACAATTGTCCTTAATATGTGAAGAATGACAGAACAGTTATGACAGTGCCGCTTTGTCATAGCGGTTCTCTTTTGTTTTGTGTTAAATGCCTGCCTGCATGAGTCCTGATTGTATAGGGTGATGCTTATTAGGAACTAAACGAATTGTGCATAATGTTTGCCCTTTAAGTCATAGTAGGTGACTCAGAAGGTGACCGTGGGTTTAGAGATGCTCCGATCAGGATTTATGCCACCGTTACGAAGCACCGTATTTTTTGACATGGTGATGTCCGATACAAAAGCATAATCTGATGATTCAAGTTTATGTAACTGATATGTAAGCTCTTTGATCACCCTTAACCTTTATTCAGATAAAGTAATACTATAGATGTTGCCAAGATCTTATATTTCTATATTTTTGTTACATTTTTACAGTTAATTTATAATGAATGTAATTATAATAATGAATGTTATTATTGTTTTAACAGAGGGCTAAATTATTACAAAAAGTATTTATTGTACAATGAAAAGCCTTTACAATGGGGTTGCCAAAATTTAAACCTCTCTCATCTTGTATGTCCTCATGCTTGACGCCATCAATTTAGATCGGATTATAAGATCAGTAAAGTTTAACGAGTACCAATCGAGTCATAGAACAATATTATCTGCCGATACCGATCTCGAGCAGATCGATCTGAGCATTCCTAGTGTTATTAATGAAGAATAATAATAATAATGCATCATTATTATAATTGCTGATGTTTCAGATTCTAGGTTTAGACACACTTTTGATCCCCAGGATTAAAATCCCTAGACACAAGGAGACATTAAAAATGAAATTTTACCCAAAAAAAGAAAATTCGTTCATGAATTAGTTGTTTCAAACCAACATAATTTTCTTGTTTGTTTGAGCAAAGAGAAAGATATTTGAAAGAATTCTTGAGACAGTAAAAGTTCTGGGTTTCCACTTTTTCCAGATCTTTTTGTCATCCTACATTCTTCCAAATATCTAAATTATAGTAAATTTTCTACTATGGTATGGTATTCATTATTGTCATTGCAAATATATTTCTTTGTTTTCCTCAGAACTGAGAAATGGATAGAGATTTGTAGCAACTTATAGCATAAATATTGACAATTTTCATTTTTGGGTGAACTATCCCTTTAAATGACCCTCAAAGACCAGCGTGTGAAGAAACATGTAGTGACTGCCTGAGAAATTACATTGCAATAAGTTTAAGACATCGAAGAACCCTAACAACTGCTTAGCAACCATCCTCAATTTCTTTGCATCAAAGCAATAAGGGTCAGTGGCAGTGCTTCTGGATCTGATGTGTGTGCAAATGTTCATCAGGACACATTATGTCTCATGGTAATGATGTGTCAATATTGATCGTCTGTGCAGTGCATGCTGGGAGCTGACTGGTGGTTACTGATTCTATTCAAATTCAAAGTCAACTCACAAACGTGCAGAGTGTAACAATGTATAAAGACATGAAGAACAAATGTTTTCTGTATTTCTAAAAAAGGCCTCAGCAAAGTCTTTATTATGGTTTGCAAATGATAGCTTTGTTTCTGCCAAATGTTTTGTGGTTGATGTTGTTGCAAGGTTTTTGTTGGGTGTTTGACATTGGCTCTTGATTCTGCTCCCCACTTAAAACCTTTAAATTAGCATAGAAAGCACTTATAAAAGTGTGGTTGATACTTTGACTCAAATTATGTTTGTATGATCTACAATTACATTTTTTTCTTCATTATAGTTGTTCATATGTGACAGATCCCTATAAATGACAAAAAATGTAATGAATCACACATTTTTTATTCCAGTAAACTCTTTATTTGCTTCATCGAAATGATCAGTTGGTCATTCATAAATAATTAATTTTATACCAGCTGTTGTTATGCTCATCAAATGTCCTTGTTCATTTTGGCTGTGTTTTCCTGACAACATGCCAAACACACGGATTTCCCACTGTCCCTCTTAGCCGGTTTCCACCGTCTAAAGTGCTTGTCCGTTCTAAGAATGTAACACAAAGAAATGTGGAAGATAGTTCTCACTAGATGATGTCAAACAACAAGTCATGTTGATAAAGAATATAACACTGTAATGATTATAAATGTAAATAAAAGAAGCTCCTGAAGTCTTGGAAAATAGATTTAAGTTGGTTTAGTTAATGGTGTTTTGTTGAATGGCTCATGGCCAGAGATTGCATTAACCAGAAATATCTTGTCATTTACAAATTTTATAAACATAAGTGGATGATTTCAAATGCTGTCTGTCAGACATGTAGTCCTCACTTTCACGTGTGTGTGTGTGTGTGTGCGTGCGTGCTTTCTAAACAAAGTATTGATATAACTTTTACATGGAAATTACTTTAAACATCCTCAGTTCCCTGAGTGTTATAGTCTGTCAAATGTTTGTTATAGGAGTAATGTCACATTTATTATATATTTAAGTAAATTTATACATTTTTTCTTGAATATTTGTGACTGTGTGTAACTCATATTTTCTCATATTTTCATGAGGAATTGTAACAAACTTCTAACCATAACTAACCGTAATAAGCTTTGACACAGCGTGTCAGACATGACAAGACATGAAAGATGCTTTAGATCATTGTTGACATTTGAAGAGATGTGAACTTTTGTAAGGATGTGATAGTGACATTGTCATGGATTGTTGTGGTGCTTTGAAAACTCTGTGGGTATAGTACAGTCTGACCTGTTATTGCTTAAACCCAACAATGAAAATTCTTTCATTTATTTACCTCGTTTTACAGATCTCAAAAACAAGATATTTCAAAGAATGTTAGTGTTAATTTATTGAACTCTGATACATTTCTCAGAAACTTTCTCTGTAAATGTCTGTTTACCTGAAAGTAGCATTTTCAAAGAGGTTGTATGTTCTACAGATCTAGCAAGAACATCACTGTAGGCCAATCAAAAGAAGAAACAAAATCATACATTTGCTCTTGTTTTTAGATCTGTGTAATGAATCCCAGCTGTTTGTGTACTTATGGCAGTGTCCAAGTGTGTGTGTGTTGTAGGTTCCTACATCTCCATGTAGGAAGCAGACGTTACAGTCAGCCGTTCTTCCTGTCTTCCCAATCCGGATCTCTGCACAGCTGCACTTACAAATATAGATCCAGCTTGGATTGGAAAGCCATGAGTGCGCGCGCACGAACATACACACACACACATACACACGCACACACCTGATGCAGAACAGTAACATAAGCCATGTATCTATCTATGAAGTTGCCATAAAGCATTTGCAAAACTTTTTTTTAATGTTTGTTGGGTTCAGGCTGATGTACACTGTATTGGTTAATTAAATGCGGCAAACCAGCTCTACAACAATGCTCTGCTTGCGTACTTTATTTCTCTAAATAAAGACTAAACCAAACCAGATCTCAGCCATCTAACTATAGCCAGATTTAAATACTCAGATAGGGCCGTTTGCAAGATGAACACATGCATCATTTTGTCAGAGATAACAGGTAAGGCCTGTCACGCAGACCCCAAAAGTTTGTAAATCGCAAACAAACTACAGCTTTCTACCATGATTTTCATGATCAGTTTGCTATTATTAGACTGCGGTCTGTGTGTGAGGTTGTAATGCTTCAGGAGACAGGCCTCTTTCATGTAAGTCAGAGCAGAAAAATGGACACTTATCTTGGTGTTAGTCTGCCAGCTATTTTCGGTGGTCATGGGTTCCTGATCATAAGTGTTTGTGTTCTGTGTGTGCATGCAAGTACATCAGAATGCTTTGTGTATATGACCATAGTATAGTTAAGTGTTAATATGTGCAGAATGTTTATGATTCTGAAAAGTTCCATCTTGATACTAATGGGGAGATAGATGTTATTGACATTAAAACCAGTTCAGTTTATATGCCTGGGAGATTTACTTTTACAGGATTTCTGACACATTCTGTGTGCAGTGTGAACGCTCAGATCTATGTAAACGTTCAAGAGAGGATGCAGAAAGACGGACACAAACAAAGCCGTTGTTCTCACTTCAGCTAGCACAAATCTGTTCAACAAGAGTCCAATGCAGTTACCCTGAATAATCCTTCAACATTTTGTCATCTTTGCCTGAGGGGCTTTTCCAAAACATCACCGCACCGGAAATGAGGTCACGTGTCATCTGACTATAGAACATTAAAAAAGTGTATCTAATTTGGATAGTTCATAATTCTGATTACTATACATATACTTGTAGACCAACAAATGTGCTATTATTTTAAGGTTGTCATCATATAATTGTCTGATTGTCAGGAGTTTTATCTTCAGTCCTTCCCCGAATGGATAGATTTTCTTTAGGTTCTTTTAAATATTCTTTAATGTTTTTTCTAGAAACTCATCTCAGATGTGCTGTACATGAACAGAACTAAACACAGGTGTGTAGAATCTGTTTCTCATTTTTCACTTTTCTTTCTCTCTGTCTTTTATCTGTTCATCGCCTGGCTGCAGATCTGTCACGGAACAGGTTGACGGAGCTGCCAGTGGAGGTGTGTATGTTTGTGTCGCTGGAGAATTTAAACCTGTACCAGAACTGCCTGCGTTCACTACCAGAGAGTCTGATAAACCTACAGTCCCTAACATACCTGAATATCAGGTGAGAATCACATTCACAACATTACACACAGATCACTCACTCATGTTTCACAATTCACTTTTTTATAAGAACGTTTTTTACTTTCTAAATATAAAGTAAAGACTGAAAGCACTTTAGAAATACAAGATAAACTTTTTAAACATAAAACAAAAATTAAATATTTGGATGTTAAATATATGACGTTAACCATGTTTAGATCAGATTTTCACGTTTTCATTAGAGCACATGATGTTCACAACATTCTTTGATCCTGACGGATAACATGAATCATCAGGGTTTGTACACATGTGTCATGACAGCTTGAGTGCAGCTGTTAGAAATGGAAATAAAAACAGATCCCTTTAACTCAAACCATTTTATTCTTTTTCTAACTACCTATACAATTAAATACCTAATAAATGAATCATAGTGGATAAAAATTGAGGTTAAAACTTGTCAACAGTGGAAAAGAATTCATGGCGAGATCTCAGATTTATGTATATTTCTGTATATAATGTATCTGTATAAAGCAACTAAACGCCAACATCCTGAAAACTACACAACATCCCAGAATAACACCATTGTTGATCTCGATGGTTCTAAACATTTCTTTTTTTCTCTGTCTGCAGTCGGAACCAGTTGTCCACTCTACCTGAACATCTGTGCCGTTTGCCTCTAAAAGTCCTTATCGCCTGCAATAACAAGCTGGTATCACTTCCAGAAGACCTGGGCAAACTGAGGCAGCTCACTGAACTGGTTCGTGACCCTCATCTGTACCTTATACTTTTAATCTTCACATCATCACACCTATAACTTGTCTTACAGGATGTCAGCTGTAATGAGATCCAGACACTTCCTCCTCAGATCGGTCAGCTGGAGGTTTTGCGTGACCTCAACATTCGCCGGAACCACCTCGTTCGCCTGCCTCCTGGTTAGAAATGTGCACACACCTGCACTGGAATGGAAGAGAATGTATTTTTTAGATGTGTTGTGTCAAGTTTGATTGGTTTGTTTTGCAGAACTGGCAGAACTTCCATTGGTACGGCTTGATTTCTCATGTAACAAGGTGACGTCGATTCCTGTGTGCTACCGTAATCTTAGACATCTGCAGAGCATCATTCTCGACAACAACCCGCTTCAGAGCCCACCTGCACAGGTAATCACATACCTGCACTGTTTAATCACTGTAAGATTTTCCAGGTGCAAATACAGTCGTATTAAATACAATGTTTTTTTATTTTTTTTTAATATGTGAGATAGTTAATTAAATTATATCCAGTCATTGGGGCAAAATTGTGGATGGACATTACTGGGAACTCTCAGGATAATGTTAAGCATTTTGTTTCTGATGTGTTCTAGATCTGTATAAAGGGAAAGATCCACATATTTAAATATCTGAACATGGAGGCGTGTAAATCGGCATCAGAGCTTCCAGATTATGACAGAAGACCACTGCCCTTTGGCTCCTGGTAAGAGAACAGAGCATAAAGTCAAACTTCATGTCGTTGACATCTTTTAAAAAATTACCATCAGTCTTTTTATTTAAAGACCGTGGACATAATATAACACTTTGTGAGAATGATCAAACTCCACCCTCAGCTATCTCTTATACTCGCATCCATCTGTGTCTCTCAGAGGACACAGAGCAGATTCTTTAGACAAGAGAGAGAGCTGGATTGATTGGAATGAAGTTAGGAGCAGAGACTTGAGTTTACATCCGCAGCAAATGAGATAATGTAGAGATGTGAATTAGTTCACCTACAGCGTAAACTAATGACTGATTTATAGTTTTCTGTTGGTCCTACGAAGTAACCAATGCAGAGACCTATTGCTGTAAGATTGATTTTTAAATAAGAAAAAATAAGAAAATTAAATAATTATGGTAGCATGTTACTAATGTTGAGTTGTTTTATGGAACTTCCATAGAATATGCATTTTGAACAAACGTTTTGTTTTGTTGGTAACCGTCGATTAATATTATTGTTCTCACTGGCTCATTATCTTCTCTCAGTACTGAAGATCTGTGTTCTGGCCGGCCATACGGAGCGCTGGATTCCGGATTCAACAGTGTGGACAGCGGTGACAAGAGGTGGTCTGGAAATGAAGCAAGTGGTTTTCAACATTTCATAACCCCATTATATATCATTTTATCAAGAAAATGTGTACTGATTTTTTTCTGTTGATCTTCTGACAGCCATCAGATGAGTTTTCCGACCTGCCGTTGAGAGTGGCAGAAATCACCAAAGACCAAAGACAGCGGAAAGATCGAGAAGAGCTTCGGACAGGCTCTCACATAACTAATGGAACATGTAAGAGAAACAAAACATCCTAAAATGAATTATCTTCATACAATCAAATTTAATACTTAACTTTTTAAGATTATATTAGCCATGACATGAATGTCTTCAAGCATGTTGATCAACATCACAAGTTCTTCAACGTCTTTTTCTTTAGTAGACTCTGAGATCGAGCAGATAGACTTTATCGACAGCTGTACGGGGGAAGAGGATGAGGAAGATGGGCGGAGCCGTCGAGGGGCAGAGCCAGTCAGTCTCAGCTCCCAATTTATGGCCTACATTGAAAGGCGAATAACCAGAGAAGTGAGTTCTACAGCTTACCAGATGCTGACAGATCACATCTCGACAACGCCTGTCTCCTTTTGTCGTGTCTCAGATAGATAAGCTAACTCACTTCTGTGTTAAAAGGGCTCACCTGTGAAGACCAGCCCATCCAGAGACCTCAGAACTGATGACCCGAAACGTCATAACTCTTTACATAACCGGTAAAAACTTACTGATATTCATTACACTGCAAAACTGATAAAACTCGTTTGTCTGTAACGGATGTTGTTTCTTCACAGTTCTGGGTCAGATTTGTCCTCACACACACATCAGGTACGAATCACTACATATGCACCCACATTCTGTTAGTGAGAGAATGCCTAGTTGAGTGTTTTTGTGGTTGTGTGTAGAGGGTCACTGGTGTGACATCAGGATCCGGTGCCGGTGTGGAGAGAGTGAGGAGAGAAGCTCATTTAGCAGCGCTGCGGTATGAGGAGGAACGGCAGAGAAACAGATCAATGCAGAGAGACACTGTCATGAACTATGTTAAGGTCAAAATATGTCAAATTTTTGTTTTCTTTTCATCTGAACCCTTTGACTCATATCTGGTCATTTAGCTAATATATCTGATTTTGTATTTACAGAATAAATCGTCTCCAAGTCCTACAAAGCTCAGTCCAACAGACAGTGAGGTGAGTTTCTGATTTATCTTTATCACCCCTTCCTTTCATACATCACATCAACCTCCCCTCCATATGTGTGAGTGCCGTGTTACCTGAAGTCTCATTTAAAATGTCCCATCTCAGAGTCTGTACCCCTCCAGACGGTCCACTCACACAGATGACTCCGCCCTCTTTGTGGTAAGGGCCTATCAAACTGTGTGAAACAATTAAGCCTCCGTCCATTTCCTCCTCCGCTTCATCTCCTATTTTTCAGAATAAACAGCTTCTAACACTGATTATTGTATTAAAGTCTACTCTTTTAACACACAACATTAATTTGAGCTCTTTAAAAATTGTTTAGAATTAGTTAAGCTGTAACTTGATGAGACATGCCCTACATAATTAGCATAAACAAGTCTTTTGTGTATTTCTACAAATGAAATTCCATGACAACTCAACCACAGATGTTATTCATACAGCTTAACTTCTTAACTTAAACAATTAATTAAAGATTATCTCTGTTGAAAAGCTTCTTCTGATCCACTAACACAGTAATATGCATTAATATTAATACTGCTCTTCACTCCAAGCATCTCTAACACACCTGCCCTGCTTCTTTTATGCTATATCTCTCTCTCTCTTCCTGTCTTCCTTTCTTATGATGTTCTCTGTCAGAGTGAGTTTGAACCTCTACTCATATTTGAGATAGATACAGATACCAACACAATAAAGAAGAGACCCGACCCACACAAACAGGTGAAAGAGTCACACAAAAACATACAAACGTATGTATTACAATGACATATTTATAACAACGTCCCTAAAAGAAAGCATTCATATTTTATTAACAAACCAAAATAATTTCAGCTTTTTACTGCTTATTGTTCTCCAGAGGTTAAAAAACACTCACACACGCACAGGTTACTTCTTTCTACTCTGTGCACAATATAGAAGTACTCAAGTGTGTACTTTGCTTTGTTTACTTCCTCAGCTATTTGCTGTAATAAACTATAAATGCTTTGCCTCACACTTCCTCACACTCTATGTGAGCGTTCTGCTTTCATTGTTTTCCTCTTTGATCTGTTTGCTTAAAACTGCATTTTTCTGTGCTGGCTAGCTTCTCTCTGCTTTTCCGCTGGATGGCTGTGTTTCCCCTGTTTTAGCCGTCGCCCCAACCTATACGCCACAGGTACTGCACTGCATGCTGCTGAAATGACTTCATAATGTTTCTTAATGATTTTGGTATTTTGTATACACTGCAATAATGCAATAAATTCACGTGCAATATCTTCCAAGGGTTGTCGGAAATGTATCTTATAGATGATGGGTTATCTGTAGGTGTTTACAATGAATACAAAAAACTAACTTGATTTTTTCTGTCTTTATTTTCGAATGTAAATTTATACTGAATAATTCCTGGGTAAAGCATGGGGAAGATTATGCCACGCTGTCTCCCACCGGTACGCTTTTATTTCAATCATAAACTCTTCTCAACTCTTTTCAAACCTTTAATTTGTACAACATTTTAATTTAAGTTCCTGTCCATCCTGCAGCTATCCAATCACCCACTTACCCAAGCCCAGCTGCCCCACCCCCTTCACGGAGCTCCAACCTGCGACCTGAGAGTTACCTATTTCGTCTCAGTCAACGAGAAGACAAGAAAAAGGGTATGTTAACTGACACAGATGATCAGATTGGTTGTGTTCTTTTGCATGTATGTGATGCATGAATAAATGGGATTTCAGGGATGAGTTCAGTACTGTTAATTCCCTAATAATAGACATTTATGGTTTACAGGAGCTTCAGGCATGCAGAAGGCAGAGTCTGTAGAAACTACTCCCAAACAAAGTCCGGCCCCAACAGGAGAAGATGCAGAACTGATAGAACAGCTGAGGAGGGTGTGTCTTTAAAACTAAGTTTCCAATTGCTACAAATTTCAACAAAAATCGACAATTTTCATTTTGTGATTTATTTTCTGTAGAATATTGAGTGTCGACTGAAGGTCTCTCTACCCAATGATCTCGGGGCAGCTTTGACTGATGGTGTCGTGTTATGCCATCTAGCCAATCACGTACGCCCACGGTCTATACCCAGCATCCATGTACCCTCACCGGCAGTGGTGTGTGATTTAAATTTTGTTTTGTTTATCATTATTTATGTGTATTTCTTCTTCATTTAAGTCATTAAGTCATTTTTCTTTCTTGTCTTTTTCTTAGCCCAAACTGACAATGGCCAAGTGTCGACGGAATGTGGAGAACTTCCTTGAAGCGTGTCGCAAAATTGGAGTCCCTCAGGTATTTACCATAAGATCCATCTAGTAATATTATTACACACATTATTTCAAGACAAATGTTTGCCTTCCTGATGCTAACCCAAGTTATAAACTACTTGAGTCCATTGATTAGTGTAAGTAGACATGTCACCAAAATTCACCCTTAATCTCCATGTAGTCTCTCCTCTCGTTAATGCAATTATTGCATGATGGTCGTTGTTCCTTCAAATAATGTCATAATTACAAATAATGTTCATAAAGCGCATAGGTGAACTTGATGTTAAACTTTTCCCAGCCATTGATTAGATTTTGAAGTTTTCCAGGTTTTTGCTGTTATATGGTAGAAAGTGCTTTTGAGTGCCGCACCTATACACTTCAAATTACTGTGTAAAATATTGTGTGTGTCACAAATGTCCCGTTTCTCTTACTCGATGCATTACAGAATTAAAATGGATTGTAACTGTATTGACTTGAAACTTCCCCTTTTCTTGCTATTTCCTTTTAAACGTTTCCAAGTTTAATAGCTAATACCACTAACACTTTCTTTCTCTCTCTCCCCCTCTGTCCACTTCATTACCACCTCACATCCCTTCTACCCATCTTCTTCTCTGCTTGTATTGTTGCTGTGGGCAGGATAGATTGTGTTCAGCAGGAGATGTGTTGAAAGGGGAGGTCATGTGTGTGTTCAGGCTGGTTGAGGCCTTGCTCTCCATGGCTCCGCCCACCCTTCACTCCGCCCCTTCCTCCCAGCTGGCTGGTTTTGCCCTCTTCTACCTGTCAGTCATGTCACTGCTGTGTGCTCTCTACTGCCACTTGGTGCCAATCGTTTAAATTGCACATACAGATTGATTACTGCACTGGAGCAGCTTTTTGTTTGCGTTTGAGAGCTTTTGTGCATTTATGTGTCTGAAGCTTATAATGATTTAAAAAAAGTCATTGGATGTAATTTATATCACAACAGACAGCACAGATTATTACCTTCTCTACTTCGAACAGAGATGGCGATTGAGTAATGGATTTCCACGATTGGCAGATTCATAAATAAATCCACGGTTAAATTAATAACATCAATATTTATTCAAAGCCATTGTCTTTGTCTAACCGATGTTATATGTGTTAATATTAAAATGAGGTCTGAGATAATCCAAACCCTTTTAAAGCCGCATGAACACGAGTGTAATACACGGTGTGTATTATCTCTGGGTACATGTGTCACTACCGCATGCACTCGGCGACAATGTTGAGCCATATTTTTGCATCATCTCTTTAAAGGCAGGGCTAGAGGTTTCACCCGAGGGTAACATAGTAAACGATATTAAAAAGCACAATCAATGGTGAGATCGTCCAATCAGCCTTGAAGACAAGAACGTGTTGCCTGTGTGCTAAACCAGTCCTTTATTCTGCATTAGGATTCTTCCCAAAGGACTTGGGACAAGTATGGAAGATGCCAAACCATAAACTCTCCCTGTTTAATCCCTTTGTGCCTTATGTGTGAATGTCCATGTCTTCCACCTCACAGTTAAACTGCATCTCACTAACAACACTAAACATCTACAGTTATCAAGCATGCCGGTCAGTCGGTCACGATACTTCTTATTCACTGCTCAAACGACAGAAATACGATGAGGATATCAGTTTAGCACAGTGTGGATGCATGTGTGTGCCATAATGTTTTCCTACAACCTGACTGTTGTCTTTTGCTTTTCTACAATAAAATCATTCAAAAGAATGTTTTTGCAGTTGGTGTCTGTGCATTAGTAATAAATCTGATATTTTGAATGTGCGATTCTGTGGTGTGCTTGAAACACAGTGATGCTCTCTGGCCGTGTGCTTTTTAAACTCGACATGAAAACTGAATGGATTCTTTTTGTTTTTAATGCATGTACATTGTACAATGTTCAAGCAGCATCTCTTTTCAGTTCACATGATGAAGGCTTCACAGGCAGTTTGATTTTGAGCCTGATAAGAATCTGGCCATGATGAAGATGCAGCAGATTTTTGCTCCTTTACTTTTCTTTAGTTTCCAAAAGTCATGACATCTTATTTAACTCACACAATGCATTATAGTTGTTTACGTTTGTCTTACGTTGCGTATTATTTAAGTAGCTCCATCTTAAACATTTCATTTTTTGTTATTATTTCTCCATTGACATTTCATTTTTTTCCCCATCCTGTTTCTTTTGCCCTTGTGTTTGTGTGTGTGAATCAGAATCAGTTGTGTCTGCCTCTGCACATCCTGGAAGAGAGAGGTTTGTCTCAGGTGGCTGGAACTGTTCAAGCTCTCTTGGATCTGGCCCCTCCGAAGCAGACGTCCTCCTCCAGCTCGACCCCGACCAATCCCAGCACTGTCTCTCCTCTCGCTATGTGAGATTGATGCTCAGACTGACCATTGGACAGACGAAGCTCCTCCCTTCATGAAAAATCTTAGAAACAGTTCTGTAACGGTAACACTCCAAAACACACTACCCGCTCGGTGAATACACAACAGAGGACAAACATCAAACACAGCAGAGACTTCTTTAAAGCAATGTTTGTCTTTTAACAGTTCTTTTACACGTTCATATCTTACTATTACGGGGTGGTGTTTAATATTTAGTATTTTTATTATGATGTTATTGTTGTTCACAGACTCTCAGGTGATGTGGGTGTGGCCAAATGGAGTTTTATCAGTGGCTGGCTATTATTTTATCACAAAAAAGAACAGAAGTAATGCCCGTTTAAGATCATTAAGATTCATTTCATTATTTGAAATAAAAAACTGTAAGAATCTAAAGTAATCTTAATGGTCCTAATACAGACTTTATTATCTTCCTACGAAAAAACAATACAATTCTCTGTTATTATTGTTCATTTTACAGCCAGGTATTTACCCATGTCTGCTCACTTATCTGAGAGGTCATATAAAACTTGTCTCATTTCACCACACAATCTAAAGAAATAGAAATAATGCTTAAATATGATAATAAAGATTATATTTTAAAGAATTTCAACTATATTAGTATATTTTATTTAGATGATTGGATAATTAATTTCTTATCTTAAGTTATCATTATAATTCAATAAATGTTCTTATTCAAAGTATGCATTGCAATAATGTTTATAGTATATCTTTAAGCAAAATATTTTCTTTTGATTTTTGGGTGAAATGCGAACAGGATGTTTAGAACAATAAAAAACAGCATGAATGTGAGTAAAGTACACTATTTCGAAACAGTCTTACACTAATGCATGAGGGATACGGACTGTGTTAAAGTCTGAAGCTGGAGCTTTAGTATGTAGCCACAGGGTTATGTTGTAATGCACACTTTTAGTGCTACTTTTAGTACTACAATCAAGAAAACTATTAAACTTTTAAAACTAAGCGACTTTATCGACCTTGTAAAATTGAGAGATAAATTAAAGTCATATAGAGCAAGGTTTAGCATGACTGGCACAAGTTTTTAAACAAATATATGTAAAAAGTTTGAAAGAGAAACACAGTAAATTAATGAATGCAACACTTATTATATTTTTATTGCTTTTGGTTTGCTGTCTGTCTCACTAATGTTTGTTAATAGAATGATGATAAATATGTGTTAACACTAGAGCTGATCATAATGCTATTGTGTTTCTATATGTAATATGTCTTGCATGCAGGGAATTCTGGGAGTTAGGCAGAAATGGGATGGCAGCGTAAAAGTTTTTTTATTTTAAATGTTAAATGTCACCTCTGCATGGCTTGCTCTTTTCTTATGTATGCCAACACACCACATATCTTCTCCCGGAGCTGGAGCTGGATTTGTGCCTCGAGTCTGGGACCCACAGATATGCTTCAATATTTTATGCTGTGCCACACGCTGTTAGTTTCTAGACTGATCTGACATCAGTATACTGCTGCCAGAGTTCCTGGAGGGAACTTATGAACTTCCAGCAGTGTTTGGTCTGAGAGGGTGAATCTCAAGGAACCTCTGGGTCTAGAACAATAATATAACACTTAGGACACGTTTGCCATCATGTCAAAACCAATCATTTTCATTACTGTAGTGAAATGAAGCTTTATATAGTTTGAGTGAACAAATATTTATATTGAATATTTCAAAAATAACCAAGGCATTGTAGGATTTTCATTGTAATACATCAAAAAGGGATATTGCAGTAATGAGAAACATTAAACATAATTGCAAAAAAGTCAAATTGCACATAAGAATTGTAATAAGAATTTGGGCAGAAATATATTTCATTGTCATAAAAATCAATTTAAATGTTTCTTTTAATAGCTTCAGTATCTTCATGCTACAGATTTTATTGTGTTTGTGTAAAAATGATATAATTAAAAAAAAATTCTTGAGATTCACCCACATGGCTGTGAACATGCTGTTTCATTTTCTTTGATTTCTGAAGTTCTACAATTTCATTTATAACAATAAAACTTTTCTTTCTCATCATCTTTGAACTGAAACAAACAAATATTGAGGAATGAAGAGATTAGAAAACATTTGAGTTACTTTTTAACTTGCTTTTTTTTTAAAGGGAAGTTAAAAGAGCTTTAAATATATATATATATAAATATATATGACAAAAGGTTTTGTATAGATATTTTAGTATTTGTTTTTCTCTTTATAAAATAAGTATCTTTGACTAGGGTGTCTCCCCCAACAGAAATCATGTTTTTTTTTCTTCTGCAGGGTATGTCTCTGCGTGTCTGTACAGTAAATAAATACATTCCATACGTTTACAAGTATGTACCACTGTCCACCCATGAAACAAGAGGACTGTGTGCTTTCAGACAGATGACACGTTTGCCCTTTTTAGGTTTTTATTTTCACAGCGTTTGTTTTTGAACACGTCCAAGCACAACTTTTACTGTAATGTTTTTACGTTGGTAAAAGATGGAAGTATTTTCTGGTATGAATATTTGGATTTTTTTGTGAAATACTTAATAAAAATGTTCCCATGTCTACCATGTTGTCATTTACTTGCACTGTGTGTATGAAAGTATGAAATACAAATACATATAAAGACAATACACAAGTGACACTTGAAGAATTTAAATGTAAACTATTTGGGCACAGCCAGCTTTAGTGTAGTAGAATAATTAGTTTAAATTGATGTGTAAATAGGTGTTCTCCAGCACATAAGTGAAGTGTGAGAGGATGATGATGATGATGGAGATGAATGTTCACAGTTTCCAGCAGAGGGAGACTATTCATCCAATATTCTTTATTCTCATATCACTTTTAATTGCAAGAAATGCAGAAAGGAAAAAACTTTGTCTGGATAAGATAAAACATCACACCTTGTGAAGTTGCATATAAAAATTTTAATAATTACAGACAAAAAAATATATAATTATAGATTTATAGAATATAACAAACACGTGCAGAGTAAGAAACTTATGCAGTATAAGTATTGCCAAAACCATCCTCATATTTAAAAATTCTGTCACTTTTCTTGTTTTCAAATAAATCAAAGAGATTTAAGAAGTCATCAAGTTCAATTGAGAAATTAGAAAAAGAAGGCCTTAGAATTTTGGTTTATGAATAAAAAATTAACCGTGTAATTCACTGAAACACTAGTTTTATCTTCACGGTAACAATTATATCTTTTAGCTGCTTACCTATATAAAATGTCTACTATTCCATAACTATCCCAATGCTAAACATATTAGAAAGAGCTGTTCATCCATTCTAAATGAAAATGTCTTACTGACATCTTCTAGAGCCCTGTATGACATCTGACATTAGTCTTAGAATGTATTCTAGATGAGCAAACAGTGTCTTGAAGATGCCTTGCTGTATGAGTGCCATCAAGGGATTCATATCAGATGAGACAAGTGAGCATCAGTCAGATATAACAGTAATAACTTCTATCTTTAAAATACGAACATTGTTTGTAGGCCTTAAGGTATTCTCGGTTATTTTATTCTAATTAAGCAGTTATAACACATTTTAATTTTGTTGTACGTCTGAATGTAGGTTGTCACGACCATGAATGCATGTTGTCGTCTTATTGTTGCTTTGTGTTGCCCTATAGTGATTGTAAAACGATGTGGTTTTTTCAGGAGGATTTCATTCAAATAAATAAACCTCATTTAGGTGAAGAAACCCACATACATAACCAGAGGTTGAGAAAATTGGATTATAATTGGATTTTCTCTGAGAAAAGCAGGTGTGACAACATGCCCCAGTCTCCAGGCTTCTTTGTCTTTACTTGTTTGCTGATGATTTTGCTCACTGAGGCTGATTTTGTCTCTCTGTCTCTGTGTTGTCACATCATTAGGTGGTCTCAGCACTGTGGAGGTTCTGGCTGAAGTTCCTCAGCAGCTGGTGAGCCGCAAGCATCATTGAAACATTTTCAGCACTGCGGAGGCCAGTTACTCTTACACATGAAGTTTGCTTTCTGCCAGCAACCACAACACTCATTGCCAAATACACTCGATTTACTAACATCAATATAGAAAAAATGCTTATATTATTTACAAACGCACTAGGTCAGAAAACTTTTTGCAACAAATGCAAATTAAATCTTTATTCATAAAGGGAATGGGCAGTTCTATCATTTTGTTACTTTTCATCCACTGTATTGATATAAAAAGCAACAGAATGACCGGAAGGTTATCGAACGATGACAGATTTTCAATTTTCTCTGAACTTTTTCTTTATAAGGATGAAATGAACCTCTCGACAGAAGATCATAGTCTGAAGCAGGCGGAATTGTTTTTCTGTATTAGTGTTGTTTGCTGTGACAAGTGTCACTTGTATTTGGGGTTGGTGACAAATTCTTAATCCGAAAGCATTAAACTTCAGCACGAAACTTGTTCTGAGACATCTGTACCACTGACATGAATGACACTTAGAATTATGTGGATTGTTGAGAACAGCTGTTTATTTCAAGAGACTGGTTTGAGTAAGACGACTCACATAGCCATTGAATTAAATTGAAGTATGTACTGGATGTGTGAGGATAATAATAAAGACCGGGGCCACCGCAGCACCTTGCTTTGAGCTTTTGTGTTTGTGGAGGAAGAAACATAAGACGTACAGCTGAGAAATAAAATGAGCTGTTTAGTAATAGCCTTCCTATATGTTATCATGCAAGGCATTTAAGTTTGATCTTTTGTATCATACTATTTAACAAATATCCATGTTGTTGACTACAAAACTCTGTCATTATAATAGGCTGGTGTGAAAAAGTCTATCTCTTTGGGCCTATGATGTTGAAGTCCCTTGAAAAGCCTTAAACAATGTTTAAATGGTTTCATCTGGTCAACAGAGGTCACTACAGCACTTCTTAAGATCCATGTAAGTGTTTGTGTTCTTTTACACTTGTTGGTGCATTATTTGGTCCTAATTAAAAATGATGATGTTGTATGATTTCAAAGATGAATATCCATATTAAGAGTACATTTTGCCTACCGTACCTTTATTTATGTTTGCTTCTGTTGATGAAATTTGCATTCTTTCCATTAAGACCAAAGGCATGATGCCAGCAGCGTTCACGTTCCCAAATGACATATAAAGCTTAATATGTAATTATGAATCATGCAAATGTGGAAGGGGCGGATGACAGAACATTTTCTCTTGAAAGATAGTTCTGTATTGCTGTTAGACCAGGAGACGAGCATTATAAAACCCAGGCGCACACAGATACCCGGACACATGCCGAGATCCCACACATTATTAGAGCACAACAGATGCCATCCAGCAGGTATCAATGCATTTCAAGACAAAACACCAAATCATTTCATCACTATCTTTACTATCTCTATATATGTTATTGATGTTTTTCAAATAACGATCATTTTATTCTATTGCCTGATATAACTGTGTTAAAGTGATAGTTCATCCATAATAAAAATTGCCATTTGATAGAATACAACCGAAGATATTTTGAAGAACAGCAGTGGCACCCATTCACTGCTACTGCTTGGACACAAAACCAATGCAGATGAATAAACAACACTCTTCAAAATATCTTCTTTGCTGTTCTCTGGAAAAAAAGGTTAGAAATGGATTTATTGAGCTTGTTGTAATGCATTACGGGATTGCCTTCTCAGTAAAAAAACCTGATGATACTGCCTTGCAGAAGGTGTCGATGAAGCGCATCCGTGATAGCAGCTTACTGGGAACTGGGCCATAATGAGATTCCTCGTGTTCGCAACCCCCTCTCTTTCCACAGGAGCAGAGATTGCTCTTTCATAAAGTTTGAGTTGTTTTAGAATGTTTGTGACCTTTCCTGTCACAGATTCACAGGATTTTAAGGATGCCTGCATAGATCTAAGTGCCTTTGCTTCTCACTGTCTTTCATCGGATGTGCAGTTGGATGGAAAAGATTAATCCTTGTTTTATTTTCTCCTTTGCTTTTTAAGAGTGTGGAGGCGTGCAGAAGAGCTGCTCAATTTTGGAGAGGTCTGGGACAATAAAGCAGCATCTTTCTTTTATATTAATGAGACGAGACATTACAGGGTGAATGGCTTTTCCAAAATCATCCAAAAAACGCTAAACAAAAAACCTTTTGAATAGACTATCATCTTTATTTTTTATAAAAATATGCAAAAATCGTAAAGATCACTTCAAAATTTTAACTGTTACATATGCAAACAGAGCTACTTCAAATGAAGACAGCAAGAGTATAAAGTATATTAGAATTTCTGTTTTCATCCTGGTTTTCACATGTGTAATAGCTGACCCTGCTGATTTGCATTTTGTTCCATAAAAGTGTTTTATATACGAAATTATATGTGAATTTATACATATATGTATAACATATTTTTATAGAACAAAAAGCAAAGCAGCAAGGGTTGGCAAATCAAAAGTATTGGATTCGCACTTATCACTGCTTTTTCCAAGTGTTAACCAAGGGAATACCAACAGTGCCTGGTGAAAGCCAATGTAAAATAAAACATAACTTATATAAACCGGTTAGTGAGCGCCTTGGTCCTATTTCCTTTGCTGGTATTTTGAGAGTGTAGTGTGCCACCCATGCTTCAGTTCACTTATGCTTCAGAATTGTGAGAGTGACAGAGCATGTTTTGTGTGAGCGGTCTGGTTTGTTCTCGTAACTGCAGACAGCATGCCCGACGGACTTATATTTCCTAAGTACAGCACACAATATTTTCTATACATAAAATCCATACAGTACAATCTTTTTAAGAACAAATCTTCTCTCCAGGAGGTCTTAAATGCCCAAACAAACTCTCGGGTTCTGAATCTTTATTCAGTTCTCACATCAACCCCTGCATCTATACGTTATGTTTTCTTTATAAACACTGCTCGGGGATACGGCAACGGAGGTGTTGCTGGTCCCTTGGGATGTGCCTGTAACATAGCAACAGCAAGTTCAATAACTTCAGATGTATGTGGCATTCTTAAATCGAAGTGGCAATTCTCATAAAGCAAAGTCTGTATATATCTTTTATAATAACCAATAAGCTCTGAAACATACGACCTACTCCGTGGCCTGTGGCGGATGTATTGCCAATAAATGTATACGTACATAACACATCTTTATTTTACAGAATGCTGTGCAGCATATACAGTTTACTATTGGAATGGCCTGACGGTGAATTTTCACGGTGAATGATTCCACAAAGTTCTGTCTTGATGTTATGTTGCTTTAGGTTCTTGAGCCTCAAGCTGTGATGCTCTAAAAAAGTCATTGTTCCCAGGCTGGATTCAAAGCAAGGTAACAATTTTGATTTCATTAGCTAGGCTGTGTTTTTCATGACCTCCTCTGCGTTTTCTGCTTGTCTTCCACTCCCTCTGTTTACCCGCTCTGCAACTCCTACACTTTCCTTCAGAACACTCGACCTGAAGGGATGAAAGAATGAGGTGAGGATCAAAGCTTTTCTCTGGGCCACAGATACAGGCGACACGCAGACGAGGGTCATTCTCTTTCTCTGTTTTCTGTCTATCTGTGAGTCTGGTCGCTTCTGCTCAGTACCAATCATATTAATTTCTAATGAAACACTTCTTATTTATTCTCTGCTTGAGTCTTAATAGCTTGAAGCTGTGAAAATGTTTGTTGCACAGTATATTTCTCAGTCATCTGAATATACCCTTAAGCGCACTGGTTGAAACTCTTAATCCTGTTCTGAAATTCTGCAGCTTTGACTCTAGGCGTTTCACCTCCAGACTGTCTTAAACTGACCTTAATGTGACGTGTGCTGTGTCAATGTATGCAAATGAATGCTAATGTTAATGAATATTCATTCTTTTATTCATGTTGCACCTGCTGTGCTGTAGAGGCTTTGGCCGCCTCGTCGACTCTTTCAAGGTATTCAAAGCAAAATGTAATTTTTGTGTGATCTGAGCCGTTATTTTTGATATCAGGACGACAGGTGGAGTTTGTAATGTGACAGAATAATGCATTAAATGTACAGAAATCCAATGTTTTGTTTAAATTTATTATATCTTTATTTTTGAAAAAAAAAACATTAAGTTGCACCCATTATGAAGTGCTTTCAACTCTTCTATTTATATTTAAACAGCAAGGTCATAATCATAATTTTTTTATTCAGCCATGAAGATGTTTGCAGGGTTGGATTAGAAATGAAATTGTTTCGGTAAAGGGGTTGGACATATACTATATATCAAATGTATTAACATCATCGCTCAAACATCTTTGCCGAGATGGGGTCAGGGGACCCATTAAAAACAACATCAGTAAACTGACCTTTGACCCTAAAGGCTTTACCGATTCAGCATATTAAGATAATGTAATAACATAGACTTCATTTCTAAGCACCCAAAATGGTACAACACAATGGTTTTAAACAATGCTTGTTGTTCAGAATAAAACTCTTGTTTGTTGTAGGGCTATGAGATTGACATTAGGACATCTGTCATCTAAGGCTTCCACTTCTATAGTTAAGCCATCTGTGTGAAGTCATTAGCCTCTGTGCCTCTGTACAGATGTTCAGGAGAGATTTCATTCCAGGCTGCAGGACTCATTTTTAAAGACTCGAGGGAGAGAAATGTTTAGATAAGCATGTTAAATTGGGCTGCTTCGGGCTCGCCATTAATCTGAGCCGTTGAAGCGACGTGCCCAGTCACATTCCGATTGAACATTCTTTTGCTCAAAATAATCATATCTTATGACTTATGTCTGCCATGTTTTCATACTGTGAATGTATGTGACATAAAGCTCCTGTTAAAAAAAACTGCATAAACACTGATCGAATGTAATTTTTTAAAATATAATTTTCTTTAAAGGGAAGCTTTATATGGCTTTATGGTAATCTGAATTTGTCCACATTTACCCTATTTCAGCTGCAGAAAAGACAATTCTATCAAGTAATTTTAGGTAATTATGTGGAGTCATTTTCTAGTCCTCGAAAGTTTTGGAAAAATTAATAAACCCAAACAATTTTAGTATAGTCATGGACATTTTTTTGTAACTACATTAATTGTCTCTTAATTAATTAAAGAACATTATATAATTTCTATTAGGAAAAAAGTCATGGAATGAACCCTGTAAGTTATTGACCATTTGTGACCGTGACCCATTTTAATGTTCCAAACACTTTAAAAACTGAGTATCTCATTTTATGTTCTGCAGATGAAAGAAAGACATACAGATTTAAAATGTCGATGACAATAATTGATAACAGAGTTAGAATTTTTGGTCATTTGAACGAAGACTTCAATTTGGGAAAATAGGTTTGTGTAAGGAATGACCATGGCATTGACAATATGAAAATAATAGAAGTCATCGTGAAAGTTCCCACCATGATGGAGATCAGTCTGTTATTTTACAATATAATTGTATGTTTGTGTGTTTTTGGGGTAGTTGTGGATGAGAGTCGTATACTTAAAAGTTTTTTATCATCAAAACAGTCTCACAGCAATTTGAAACTTCATATTTAATGATATCTGGTTTGTATGTTTTGTATAACAGTGAAAGTTAGCTTTAGGCTTGGACCTGCAGTGTGTGTATGTGTGCTTGTGCGTGTGTGTATAAATAAGGTATGAAATTTGCAAACCGCAAGGAAGATAAAATGTCTTTGCTGCTTTCATAATTTTTTTGTGTGAGATTTGATAGAAAATGTCATTCTAACAAAACTGACTTAATTCTAATGAATGACTCTATTAATAACTGTCCCATTGTGTATGAGTCACATATATTAATATTGTCCAACTCCATAACACAGTCTATATTTAAAAATATATAACATGATATTTGCATAATTCATTCTAGTTTGCACGGTGGATGATTCAGCATTAGTGTGAGGTAAATGGAAGTTGTAATAATAATGTAAATGATTTGAGAAGTACTTCTCTATTTAGTGCTCCTCAACTTTGATTAAATAATCAGCTTTCAGACCCAGTTCTGTCTCTCCAGCTCAAACTGTTGTGATAAACTGGGTCGTATATAAAAAGCATTGATGTTTCCTCTGTGTTCCTATATAAAGAAATCATTTCATGATAAATTAAAGCAGATGCTCTGGTTTAGAAGAGCATACAATTCCCCTAATGTACTAACATGATTCATGGATTCGATGTGAGTGACTTCTGGTTGAACTTATGTATTAAAGTTAATTCATTATTTTAAATCTGTATGACTTTCTTCTGCAAAACACGAAAGAAGATATTCGGATGAATTTTGGTAACCAAACAACATTAACTTTTATTGTATGACTATACACAAAAAAACGTTTCTCAAAATTTCTTCTTTTGTGAAACGTTGATAGCCAAACAGCACTGACTTTTATTGTATAACATCAAAAACACTGACACAACCAAAAAGCGTTGACTTTGACTGTACAACCACAAACCCCCTGAGACATTTCTTAAATTTAAAAAAATGATTAAAAGGTCATGTGATCAGCATTTTAGACCATGTTGCTCTTGTTTTGGATGTGTTTGTGTTCATGAGCACATGTCTGTCCCTGTTTCGGCTCGCTCAGTGGGACTGTGGGTGTTGATCACTTGTGTGTGGGCTGTTTGCGTGGTTTAATCTTTGCCGTCCGACTGAGTTAATGACTCACTGTGTTTCTGTACTAAGTGAGGGCATCATATGATTGACAGCTCCTGCCCGCAGTGGGCGTGTTCATCCTCTAAACTCTATTTTCCCGCTGCCTCTGTGATGCGTTAAACACTATGTTGAAAGCACAGACTAATGATATACGCTTAGTTTTCTGAATTCACTTATTAACCCTCAGATGAAGTCATGTGGTTTGCAGTCAATGCAATAGAGATATTAGTTGTCAAGCAACATATTTACTTAAAAATGAAGGGAGGGGCATGTGTGATTAACTTGGGCTTATCCAATCAGAACCCAGAGCTGGCTTTGATATTTCTGAACATTTGTTATTTATCAGTTTTCAGATTCATCACAATGTCAGCTTCTCGGGGACCGAAAACCATGAAGTTCATTTCGCCTAATAAAGTCACAGCCAAAAGTGTTAAGCGAGGTGTCGTTTCGGTCCGAGCACTCACTCTGAAACACAGTGAAGGTCGAGAGATTGATCCGGATCTAAGTTTAAACATTGATTAAAAGCACTGAAATACTCTGATCTCTTCCAGCTTGGCTGCCCTCAGAAGGCCTGCTCCATTTGTCTCATTATTGACTCATCCAGGGGTCTGTCTGTCCATACATCTATCTTTCTATTTCACTATACCTACAATTTAGATATTGAAACTTAATTTTTACACAAACAGGTTGCTTAAAGGGATAGTTTCCCCCAAAATCATCATTTAGTCTCACTTTTGCCATTCCAAACCTGTACGACTTGTCTTTTTTCCACTGAACACTAAATAATATATGTTGAAGAATGTTGGGAAACGAACAGCATTGTCACCCATTCACTTGTGTTTGGACACAAAGTAATGCGAGCAACAATGTTAACAATGATCTTTTGAATATCTTTTCAAATATCTTTTGTGTTCTGTAGAGAAAGTCATAAAGGTTTCAAAATGACAAGATGGAGAGTCATAGTGACATCAATTTTATTTTTGGATTTTTTTAAATCCATCTATCACAATATTTGTTTATGCTTAATGTACATATATATATATCAGTGTGTGGTTGGTTTTGTGTTTTTTTTTGTGTTATTTCAGATGTGTAGAATAACTTCTGAAGTCTTGCTTTATTGAGATATACACACACCACTGTTGCTGTGAAATGACATTTGCTGCTGGTGAGAATGTCACACAAATCCACTCTTGGTAAGCCTTTTTTTTGTCGATGTGGGTTGACAAACACTTGAGAATATCAAGAAATGAGTTGAGTGGATAAGACCATTCAGAGCCATTCTGCTGCTGTTTCTCATCCCTGTAATATTCTGCCCCAGACTGACAGCATTTTAAAGCATGCTATATTCACTACTGATGTTTGTTCATCATTCTATGTGGCACACTATGCTGTCTTATACGATGCTTTTTTGCCCAAAATCAAAAGCACTGTTGGTTTGTATTCTGTGCTGTACTGATTGAGCCATTGTGGATGATTCAATCCCAAAATGCACTGTGATGAGCTCAAAACATTCATATATCATGGCAAAACCTGTGTGTGACTCTTTTTTCTGTGGATCACAAAAGAAGATATTTTGAGAAATGTCCATGTGGTTATACGTGCATCAGTGGACATCAATCTTGTTAATGTTGTTTGGTTATCAACATTCTTCTAAATATTTTATTTGTGCTGCAGGAGGAAGAAACTGACATAAGGGGGTGTAAGAATTTCAAACCCTTTAATGTATATTTTCGGACCAATGATTCTAAGAGTACTAAATGATTCTATCATTGATTCCATTAAT
>CM065669.1:13118495-13128495 GCA_033220385.1 Triplophysa yarkandensis | reverse complement strand
ATTGTTTCTCCTCTCTCTGTGTCTTTCCCTCTCTCTCTCTCTGAGGTTACACACCGCCTGTGAAACGGCAAATTGAGAAAGAATGAGAGAAGGAGTTTTTCCTTCAGTGTGATTGATAACCGGGTGAACATAATCTCTTTCATTTACACGCACACACACAGGCATAGTGAAACACACACAAACATACACAAACATTAGCACCGAGAAGGCACACAGTACTAAAAAAAGTTTGATTTAAACATTGTGGGTAATTTTCATGCCCAGTGACATCATCATTATGATAATAGACTGTTGCTATGCTGTATCCAACATGTAAGGAGGGCATTGCCATGCAGCAGTGTGTTGCTATGTAGTTAGGTTGTTGTTAAGCGGCTTAAGTCCAAAAAATAGTGGTTTTCCACCTATATTCTGGTCCCAAGATACATCTCAGTTCTTTGCTTTAATGCAAGTTTATTGATTTTTTCTTCTACTAGCAGACAGTCAAAAGTAATCACTTGATTCTTCCTAACAATCCATGTTGCATTTATGCATGAGTCAGAGGCTTCTATCCAAGGCGACGTACATTGCATTGTACTAGACATTAGTTTTTAAGTATGATCTTAATTTTGAGTATGTATTAAACTTCTGTTTATTTAAAGTGGTATATCAAACACATAATTTTAACAAAGACACATTTTTTAAAGAACTTTGTTTCATTGCTGTAAATGTTGTTTAAAGCTTAGTTTTGTATAGAATAGTCTTTGCTCCTTTATTCTCATAGAAGATCAGATTGACCCTGACACTGCTTATGTCAGCACTTCACACATCATAGTCAATAATACACAAACTGTGTCTGTACTGTACATATACTGTATGTTTTATATCAGTGCAGACTTCTGATGCTTGTAGATTCGCTCAAACAGGTGAATGATGCGTAAGGATGGATTTTGTGTAATCTGTTATGTGTGTGCTTGTGTGTGCGTGTAGCATATGCATGAAAGGCTTTGCATGTATTTTCATCATACATACTGTGTGTTTGTGAACTACTCCATCTGCTCACTGTTTGCCTTGGCTGTTTTGGCTTCCTGTTTTTGTGTTCGGCCTCTCTCAATTTTTCTCACTCTTTCTCCGTTTTCCACTTCATCTCTGTCAATGTCTCTTGCTCATTTCATCTCTTCCTCATCTTTCTCCTTCTTTCACTTTCTCCATCTTTCATCATCTAGTTTTATCTTTCTCTCTCATGTCACAAGATCTACCAGTGGTTCGTGACTATAGCTACACTACAAAAAAATGTTTCATCCTCATGTTGCTCCAGAATAATATCTAGATTTTCATTGAGAATAGGTAAATGCACTTTCTACTTGTTGGACACATTAAAATCCTGGTAATGAAGTTATATTAACATGGTATCAGGTTGATACAATAAACACTTCTGAGCAAGAACTACTGTTTTGTTGGGTTAGTTTTGGTCTGGTGGTTTGAGAGTTGGACTTGTAAGTAGAAGGTTGTGGGTTTGAATCCCAGTGCCAGCAGATCATAACTGAAGTGTCCTTGAGAAAGACATCTTATCCCCATTTGCTTTGCAGTATTAATTGGCTATTTTGCTGTATATTACTGTAAGTCACATTGGATAGAAGTGTCTGCCAAATGAATAATTGTAAATGTAATGTGATCAACGTAATGCCAAAATTAACTGGGCACACGCTTTCCCCTTTTATCAAGTAATTTTTTTATATAGGTATTACTTTTAGGAAGGAAAGAAATGTTAATTTCAAACATGTGAAATTTGGGACCAGTTTATATTTGTATAGCGTATTTTATATACAGTTGTTGACTAAATTCTAATTAATTTTGTGTCATCTGTTCATGGTAACCCACAATAAGATGCTGGTGGTCAAACGTCTGTTTCTCAACAGTGTAAGTTTTGGTTTGTTAAAAGCAAACACATGTTTTTATGACAAAAAGTGTCTACATTTTCTTGCTATTCAGGTCTGTATATCTTATCTTGTCTTCAGTCCATCAGAGGACAGGTGTTAGGATGATATGATGTGATCTGTCGGCAGCTCATTTCACAACACATGAACCTGCATTGTAGATGGCATGGTGGGGGTTTTCATGCGCTGTTTACTGTCGTGGCCCTGCAGTGCCACACACATTATTGTTTCCTGCTGAGCTCGTATGTTCAGATAAAAGTCATAATATATCGTATTCTCTTGCTCATGAGATGTCGGCATCTAGATAACTTTGCTCCGGGTAAGTTTATAATGCAGACGCACCTGCGTGCCTTTAGATATCTGGAGATGTGCTGTTGAGAAACTGTGGTCAAAAGAGATCAAAAAGATTGCATATGAGAAACCTTCACATGTTTAATTCAAGAGGTCTGGTGTTTATGTTGTGTTTGTATGTGAAGATCACTCTTCTGTTTGAAGCCAAAGGCTATATCTCTTACATGTTAAGATCTTTTGTACACATCTTTAATAACCCGAGGGTCTTATGGGTCACGAGAGGTTTCCAAGTCATTCTCTGAACACAATCGTGATTCATGTCATTTAAAAACATTGTGATGGGTAAGGCATTTTTTTCCTCTTGATCATTATTTTTTTCTTGCTTCTGCATAACAATATCTTAAAGACACAAAGCTTCTCTTTTTTTAAATCTGATGTTGTGTTTCAGAGTAATGCAGGATGATAAACAAGTAAGGTAAGTTGATAACATCAGCAGAAAAGAAAAGTTGTTTTAGAGGTGTAATAACATTTAGATGAATGATTATAAAAAGACAGACTGTGTTTTTCTGTGCAATAACAGCAGTAAATGAATTCTTTACATCAGATTAAGTATGTGTAAATCACTTTTATTTTCACGTAGAGCTTTAAAGAATTAACACACCGAGTTTCTGCCACTTCTACGTAATCTTGAGTACCCTGAAGGGTTGAACCGTGTTCATATCTCTGAAAAGTCTTGGCTTTCCTCACATTAACTGAACATAGATACAGGTTTACCAATGTTTCTGAATAGAGTTGAGCTACCACGGGCGGGCCATAAGCAGTACTCGTGATCAATCTTCTCATGAGGACTTCTCCTGGAATGTAAACACTGATGCTGCTCTTCTGCAATCTCTGATTGTTGCTTGAGTGGGATTTTTCGGACAAATGGCCAATAAAAACATGTGATTTCATGACGTCTGCAAGTTGTTGTTGATGTTTAAAAAAACTCTCGGAAGCTTTTGGCTGCATGGGGGAGTGTATTGAGCACAGAAATACTATGTCATGCATCTATCTCGGTTTTTAGCAAATTAATCACGTTGAAAATAACAACTCGACATGTTAAGCACAGTTTAAAGCACGTATAATGCATAAAACCGCTTGCCACTCCTACAACCAAAATATGAAAATTCTTTTTGTATGGCTATTTTGTTTTGTTGTCTCCTTTCCAGATATCCCACAAATTGTGCTTATTCTTATTTGTAACTACAGTGTTTGTCTCATTACAAACTAAGTCGAACATCTTTAATTACTTTAGGAAATGTAGGCGCTGAAACAAATGACATGACTAGTGTTTTGTTCTTTTGGAAACGTTGATTTAATGGTTTCTTGCTGAAAATGTTCAGTTGAAGAAAAGACAATCATTCATTGGTCTAAAGTGTTTAATCAGCATCAATATATCGACCAGAAGTGCAGAATTCATTTAAAACACAGACAACTTTTCTCATTCTTAGTTCTATTCAAAGAAAAATCTCATAAAGAGAAGCTTTAGTAAGAGAATGTTCAGAAGTGTAAAATATTCTTTTGAAATTGATGTCTGTTCTTCTTAATTGCTAAGTTGTAACATTCACACAACCTTTATTGTCATAGACAAATGAAATGTAATTTTTTTTACATGTTCGATTCTTATTTTTCAGAAGGAATCTATATTTGAGGCCGGTCTTTTGAAGTCATGGTCAAAGAGATACAGTAGAAAGTTAAAGACGGACAGAAACAAAAAGACAATGAAAAGTAAGATTGATGAAAACAGAAATACAGTATGTCAGGTGAACGTCTGCAGACACACAATTTCAACTTGGCAAAAAAGACAGATAAGAATTCATTTGTTTCTAGATTAATTCTTCTTTTATCTACTCAACTTTGAGTTGTTTTAAACATTTACATTTTTCAGTGTTCTAATAAACACAGAGAAAGATATTTGGAAGAATGCTTGTAGACCAACAGCTTCTGGATCCCATTGACAACCAAATATATTAACCAATATTTTTTAGGAATGTAGGACAATAAAAAGTTAAGAAGTTTCTTCCAAATACCCCTTGTTGTATTCATCAGAACAAACAAAATTCATCACAATGGAATTATACGTTTCTATCCAGATTCTGATTAGTTTTGAGGTACTGAGAAAAATATATATATGGAAAAAAATCTCAAAAGCAGAGATGTTTTCTGAATGCACAATTTCTACTCTGCTAGGAATTATAAGGTTCTATCTGAAAAATATTCATAAAGGCAATACATTTTCAAGCAACACAAACAATTTAATTATCATTTATGTTCAAACATTAAATTAGAGTTGGAAAAAATATAAAAAAGTTACACTTGCATGCTTTAAGACATCTATTTCATATTTTAGGACGCTTTCCTTATTGTTGTTTCTTAATGGTTTTTCAACAGAAGATGAGTCAGGTCAAATTACTTTCTAAAAAAGAGAAAAAAGAATATAATATATTTTGAGTTTCTCTCCTTGACAAGAGTACCATGTCAAGATTGATGTTTTTACAGAACAAACTTATATTTTGACTCTGTACATTAATACAATACTTAAAATAGTCTCAAAATGTTTACATTTAAAAAACAACATTACATAATGTGAATAGGTTGTCAAAGATTAAGAATGTGTGAATAACAGAATTTTGTCCAAGATGTCAGATAAAACCATACAGTTCAAAGGTGAAGATTTATACAGGTTTGAAACCACTAGAGAGTGAGTAGTTCATGACAAAGTCTTCATTATAGCGACCTTTCAAAAATGCATAGGATTTCAGTCGAGGGAACAAGTTCAGTGCTAACTTCTATAAAACACTTTGTTGTTCTGAGTGATGAAGTTCATGTGAATGTTCTTCATTGATAAAAGAACATACACGATACTTCAATGAAGACTTAAATTCAAGTTTGGCAGCCACATCTTCAAGGATTCATCAACACCCCCAACATACATTCAACCTGAAGTCTGGATCTCTCCGGCACGTTTGATGTGAAGATGTGTTATGACAGCTTATGAGAGGGGATTCAGCATCTCAAAAGATCCTTTCGGCTCTTTTTTTCTGACTATAATGTATATGTTTACCTCTCATGCCACAGGAAACATGATCATCCCCCATTCACCCTAGAAGTCAACACTGAAGTAACCTAAGAACTGAACCATTACATGTGCTTCATTTAAATGCTTTTCTGACTCTAAGTTGGGACATCAACTTATTCTTTAAGGCTTCTATTCAAATTTGAACAAAAGCAAAAAACAAAAGATCATGGATTTGTAAATGAATGAAGCTAAAGGTCATTTGATGAGAAATTAGTAAAATTTATGAAAAATGTTTGAGTTAAAAGTGACATCTTTATTGGCTTTTGATTTCCCACTTGACAAATCTTTTTGATATTTTCATTGTTGAAATCTCTTCTGAACGAATGGAGACATTTGTGAGATTTCTGACTTTTAATCAGTTCTGAGAAATAGATGAGACCTTTCCATTACAGACACATCTGTGATTTAGATTGGAAGATATCTCAGTTCTGTTCTGGTTCGTATATGAGCGCTCTCATGTAATCAGAGAAGCTGAGTTAACGGCTGTGTAATGGCTAATATATATATATATATATATATATATATATATATATATATATATATATATATATATATATATAAGATAGTGCTGGTAATAATGGAGGTTATAACCGACGGAGGCGTTTCCCTTCAGTCTAATTCTCATTATTAACTGAAGGAGGGTCAGTGGACCCAGAACACATGATTTTTTTCAACATTATCTCTTACTGCTATGAAACACTGAAACAGATCAAGCAGAGCTGCACTAGAGC
Organism: Triplophysa yarkandensis; assembly: GCA_033220385.1. Lineage (NCBI taxonomy): Eukaryota > Metazoa > Chordata > Actinopteri > Cypriniformes > Nemacheilidae > Triplophysa > Triplophysa yarkandensis. Next base: position 13,122,442 of record CM065669.1, on the reverse strand, counting down.
TGCTTGATTCTGAGACACATTTTTCTTCCTGTAACCCAAGACATATCTGTGTGTGTGTGTGTGTGTGTGTGTGTGTGTGTGTGTGCATTTGTCTACATGTGCATGTGTGTGTGCATGTGTGTGCGTGGGCTCATGTGTGTGTGTATGTGTGTTACTGATACAGGAAGTGTGTGAATTATCTTCATCCTCTTTACTTCTGTCAATTGTGGACATTTCTTCATTCGTAACCTGATTTGAATAGTTGTTCATCTTTCATTTAACTGTTATTAGGAGATTATCATGACTTTATTGTACATAGAGTTAAAGGTATAATGTACATATAGGGTATGCTCGTTTTTAATGAGGATTGCATGTTTGTTTCATATAAGAAAAAACACTTAGTCATTGTAAAATAACTGTTGATTTCAAATTCTGCAACACAATCCATAAGAAAGGAATTTTTGTTCTTATTGATCAATCAAGGATTTAATATCTGTTTTGCTCTCCTATATAACGAGAATACATTGACAGCATATGGAACATTTTGCTTAAGTCTTATCAGTGTCTCAGATTCTTCTCCTGATAAAGGTTCAGAAATCTTTTTCACAAGAGGTCTCAACAATGTTTCAAACGGAGCTGTCGGGTCAAGTCAATAAAAAACAAAGGATCTTAATATGAACTCAAACATTCCTCATTACATTTACTCAAATCCATCTGGTTCTCATTCATTTACATTTAAGCATTATGCAGACTCATTTTTCAAAAGAGACTTAGTACATTGCATTATATTATAAACATTTGGATTTTAAAAACATGTAAGTTCCTCAGATCGAACCCATATCTCTGGTGCTATAAGCCTCATGCTCTTACCACTGAGCCACAGGAAAGATACACCTCCATGTAAATGACAAGCACAATTTTTTTCAAGCCGTGAGTGTGTGTTTGTGTAAGTGCATACAGTACATTTGAAATGTAAAGCCTGACATGTTCATTTGTGTCACATGTTTATGTAACTTCCCCACGGCTCTGTGCCGATCCAGAGCACACAACATGTCTGGCCCCCAGCCAGTGTGTGGACGACACACACATTCATATTATTGTACACAACACAACACTGTTTATTAAATGCTTTATCTTTTATATTCTTCCAATATCTATATCCGTTCATTCTGAAGATTGTATAGATAGAGGCTAGAATGTTGCTGTGTGTGCTTGTGTCATGCTGAATAATAAATGATGTCATGTGTCATCAGTGTTTTGATGTCATGAAGTGTCAGGAAGGGTCTGATCCGCAGGCGTCTCTCTTTAATGAAAATGCAGTGAGATGTGTGCAGCACTGTCAGCCTTCTATCCTCAGGATTCATTTTGGAATCTTGGCAGGTGGTAAGTTAGTGGAAACGGACTCTAACGGCTTTGGTAATATAATAAAGAATAAAAGCTGGAGAACTTTTCTTTCTAAATCTCATTCATGGACAGTCTGTGAATATGCAACGCTGAAGATCCCTATTGTCATTTGTGTTTTAGTGATAAATGCTGAGGTTGATGTGTCTCATTCTTTTTTCATGAGCATTTTTTTCAGGTTTCAACTTTAATAAGACACAGAACTTTCAAGATGATTGCTCCTTTTAATTTATATCAACCTTCCTGTGATGTATTGTAAGATGGGGCTGGGCCTACCATTTTCCTGAGCAATGACAGATGGGACATCATCCTTTCCTCTGCTCATGAGCTGGATTTAAGAAATTGTTATCTGTACCGCAGTATAAACCTGAATTACTCTTCATTTTTTGCATCTTTGAAAAGACACATAAACAACTACTCACAATGTATAAATAATTCCTGGAAATACAATAAGTTTTAAAAATTTGTAAAGAATATTTTTTCTATTCTTCATTTCTAAACTCTAGTTGTTTTTATCAGTGGTGCATAAATTACACCTTTCACCTTAAAATGTGCAGATTTCTCGCTCCATCCCAAACCATTTACATATTAAATACAGTTCTTTTATAATGCAGAACAACCTGAGCGTGCAAAGGGATTATACCGAACACAAAGACGTGGGCCTGTTTGACTTTCATGATCTTATGCCGAGATAAACGGAGAATAAACAAACAACCTTTCTTTTTAACAAAAACCTTCTTTTACTTCCGCATTCATGTGTGAACCATCAAGGCTCAAAACATGCTATTTTAAAAATCATTCTCTTTTCTTCGTCTTCAGAGCATGTGCCAGTCAATTAAATCTGGTAATGTGAGTTTGGAATTGAAGATGGTGAGCAGTCAAAGTACAGGTCAGTATAAATATGATGTAGACTTTGGGTCTAGAGAACATTGGGTACCTCTTCTGTGCTCGTTGTGTGTGTGTGTGTGTGTGTGTGTGTGTGTGTGTGTGTGTGTGTGTGTGTGTCTCCAGATAGCTGGATCTGTTTTCACCTGCAGCAGAAATATCTAGAAATGGAGAATGATGTCATTCTATAGATGTGTGCATTACTGTGAAGTTTTTTCATAGTGTTCAGGGTTTGAACCACCCTACATCCGAATTAACATACATATATATGCATCTGTTAAAACCCTTATCAACCATATAGCAACATCCCAGCAACTTAGAAAAATTACACTATAAGAATGAATAGATTCTGAAAAACTAAATTCTTCATTGTTAGATTATAATGCAATATAGCAAGAGACGGAGTGTGATGGAGACAATAATAGCCGCTGGAGTGCCATTTTGCATTTATACAACAGTTTGATTGAACAAGTGTGCAAATAATCACAAACAACATTTGAGTGTCTTTAAAAGCTTCCATTTTCTAAAGAATCTTGAAGCTCAGCAAACCCGTTTAACATGCCTCAGTTACAAACTCTGACCCATCACCTTGTATAAATTAATACAAGTTGAAAATCAATGTGTGTGTGTTATGCCCGCAAATTAAATACAGAGACAGTAAATACAACTTACATGCGTTATTCATTGTATTGCGACACTTTCCATTGATTTTAATGTTAATGTGCATGTTTAAAGAAGCTGTGGCATATCACAGGTGTGTTCAGGTGTGTCCTGCCACCTTGTTTAATAGTCGTAAACTGACATGACATTTTCTGTTATGGAAAGCACATCTGTAAACTTATTTCCTGCATTTGTGTTCAAGTGGGGAAATAAAACGAACTGTGAAGTAATTCCCGTGATGTATCTGGTTGAACATCGCATGGCATTCAGCCAATCAGATTCAAGAACCAGAAAGAATTTTTCTATAATGTTAGTGAAAGTTCCACTCTGATTTTGGCCCTCATTTTAATTTCCTTTGTGTGTTTGTGTGTGCTAGTCCCTATAAACGATCTGTGAAGTTACAAGTGTCAAAGTTCACGATGAAGCGAGTTATCATCTTAAGCAGAAATCAGATAGCAAACGCCAGGATTGCAGGCATCCAGTAACTTCTGTTACATGTTGTCAGAGACCCGTTACGGAAGTAACTGGGTTAACATGATGTCGTCTCGTCACTGGTGCTGATGCTGCAACCGAAAGCTGAGTCGACCAATAACAGCAGACTAGACTGCGTGACCAATCAGAGTACACTGGGAGGCAGGGCTTAAAGAGCCAGGAACTAAATACAAGTGTTTTCAGACATGAGGAAAGATGCAATGCAACAAGCTAACTAATAAAACCCATAATGCGCATTTAATTTTATACATTTATGTACAGTTGAGGACACAAATAAAACAATTATTTATATGTTTATCACAATCTGAAAGGTATTTTAATCTGTTATAAATGTTACCAGATTGAGCCTTATGTTAAGTATTACATATTGTTCTGTGCATGTAGTTTAAGGAAATGACAGGTGTCTGTGGTGTCTGTGATGGGCTTTTGTCAGACAGAAGATAATCCTAGGGTCAAATTCAAGAGGAGTGACTCCGGTCCCACCTCCACTTCTTCAGCAGATGTGTTTGGTGTTTAATATCAAGCAGTAC
>CM065669.1:13089034-13111534 GCA_033220385.1 Triplophysa yarkandensis | reverse complement strand
CAGCACATGTGTATTAATTTCAATCTAAACAACAAAGGACAAAGACCTCACACAGTAATCCTATCCTTCTTACTGCAACTGGAAATAGCAAATAATTTTAGCTTTGACAAATTAGATTTAAGAGTGATTCAAATATGTCATATATTCATTATGCACTCATTTAGCAAAGCTTCTAAAAATCCCCAAAACCTTAACATTCAGAGGTGGATGTACAATATGCATCATCTAGAAAAAGTGTCTTATACAAAGTCACATTATGTTTCCATTGATTCTTTTTATGCATTTAGTTAACCCTTCCAATGTATGGTATTCTATAGGTATGTCTCCATAACAAGAATGTTATTTAATGAGTATAATTTTCCTTTGATAGGGCTGGGACTCAATATCATAACCAATCAGTTCTTGCTTTCTAAGAATCAAGAGTCAACTCCTAAGGCAAGAACTGACATGAACAAGTGTAGATCCTTGTCTGATCCCTTTAAGATCCATATGTGTGCATATTACTGTTTCTAGAGTGCATATGAAGATTTTTTTATTTGCATTTATGCATTTGGCAAACACTTTTATCCAAAGTAACTTTCCTTGCACCATACATTTCATTATCAATTATCAATCCACACACAAATCCATGTCTCTGGCATTGTTAGCATTATAATCTAACCACTGAACCATAGGAAAGCTAATATAGAATAGAAATCTCCATCTGATGAATATTTGTAAAGTCTCAATCTAAATAGCAAGTTAAAAGGACATTATGTTTAATGATTTTCACAGCGTGTATATATATATATATATTATTGATCACATGTCCTTCAATGCAGTAAAATTACATACTTCATGAGGCAATAATGTAGAATGAGACTTCTTTTGACCTCATTCATTGCAGCATTTTGAATCATGAAATGAACTACATCACAAGTCATTCATGATTACTAGATATAGATTGTTTTAATAAGTTAATTTAAAGATTACTCATATCAAGAGTGAGGGGTATTTAAATACTGACCATTAGTTTAACAAAATCCTACATTTAACACAGCAACATCCATGTTTTCAATGATTGGTTTCAGGTAAAGACATCACAATTTAGGAATTCCCTGATATTGATTGTTTTTCAATGAACTGTGTCCAACAATAAAACACAAAGACACGAATGTTCAAAGATAATTTTATAGATTAATATATAATTCTTTTATTCATTAAGATCTGAATTTGAAAGACAAAAATACATGATATGGTTTAATCTTTGCACTACATCATAGTGTTTTGCACAACAGGCATCACATGTGCAATAAAAGAAATTTCAATTTAAATATTAAATAACCGAGGACAAGAAGTAAATATGTAAACACTAAGCTAGTAAGATTTGTTTTTCTATTGCAACACTTCGGTTAAAGTGGTTTGGTAACAGTACAAAGAAAGAGATTGATGGACAAAACTCATTTATTCCAGTTGTGCTGAAAAAACACAGTGCTCCTTAAACACCCTTTCTAGCTACGTATTTGTCATTTGTTCGAAAAATGTGTGTTAAAGTTTTTGTTATGTGTTCTCAGACCATGCTGAATATCCACAAATCTGGAAGTAGAAAAAGTTCCAGTCGTCTGCTGTTTTATGATTCTCTGGCGTGTCTTTTTTGGGAAAGGGGCATAAGTGTCCAAGTGTGTCTCTTTTTTTATTTCAGTACAACCAGAGGAAAGATTTTGATTCCTTAAGGCCCCTATGTTGGATAAAGATCTAGACAAGTTTAGAGGAGTTAGCATCTGGGAGAGAAAGGGGGGTCGGCAGGAGATTCTGTGAAAGACTTGAGCTCATAGGCAGCACCACTGTCCACTTCCATGGATTTACGGGAGAAAAGAAGCCGGATGTCCCGATGGAGGTAGATCTTACCAGATTTGGAGCTCTGGAACCTAAAGACAGTAAAATGATAAAAAGACCGTTAAACCATAAGAAGTGAGAGTGACATGAATACAAAAGCAGATGTGTTAACGTATTAGTGCCCGAATCACCCAAAGGTATAGCCGGGGTCACATCAATTTACTGTGAGATAAAGTTGTCCTCAAGAGGGCACTTGAGAGCTCAGCAGTGATGGACTCTTAAATTGCAGGGCATTTTTCACAAACCTTTGCCATGCAAACGTGCATGATAATTCCACAGTATAAATCCAAATACAATATAGCCAGACAGTCAATCAGCCTAAAACTTTATTAATTTTGTGAATTAAAGTTGCCAGTGTATAACGGAATTGACATTTAGCATGCAGTTTAGATTGGGGGTATGTTTCTGATCCGGGCAAAAACTCTCTGCCCGTCCGTTTGGGCAAAACATAACATCCAAATGTATTTGATGACATTTAAGTGTTACACAATTCAAAGTAGTTTAAATTCATGTCTAGAACAATTTGAAAGTCAAGTCCTGATTGTAAATGTGAGGTGGAGTTGGGGATGGAGGTGGTAATTTGATGCCGCGCATAGCGATAAAAAGCTCAATGAATGAACAGAAATGACAAAAGAGGAGCCTGCTGAGATTAGCTTTAACTGAACTTATTATTAATAATATTTTAATGCTGTTCACTAGTACCCCATATATGACTGTTTGCATAATAGATGTCTGCTTGTCTGTTAACTGTCTGTCTGTGTGGGTGTCTGTCTGTGTGTGTATGTTCTTTGCCTTTATACTGTTTTATTGAATGTAGTGTCACATATTTCATGTACAGCTGCTTTGAAAGCATTGGAAAATGTAAAAAGCGCTATATAAATAAATTTGACTTAACTTGACAGTGGCGTCATATTTTTATAGGTAGATATAGATTAGCTGAAGGGGGATTGACTCTCGTGACTAAGTCTGATTTAGTAAAAACCCATTCGCAGGTGGCAGTACTGACCTCAGATGGATGAGGTAGCGGAGGGTTCGTCCTTGGCCCAGTGAGTTTGGCTTTTTGTTGTTATGTCCGTTGCATTCTCGCTTGACTGGGACGGAAAAGGTTCTCTGCCGCAGGAATGTCTGATGGCCGGCGGGCATTTCCCTCAAATCATACATCACCACAAACATCTTCACCACTGTCTTATTGGGATTAAATAAGGTCTGACACATAGAGACAGAAGACAAAACATCTGCTGAGCATCCATGAAACACAATCGACTCACGTGCACACATAGTAAGTTTATGTGTAATTCGATATACTAATATATGACAAATACAACGTATCATAAAGCAACTATTTTAATTCACAGTGAATCAGAGTAGTTTGACCATGACCAATGTTACCCATAATCTGACTTGCCCCAGATCGTTTATTTCATTGTTTGAAGTGAGGTTAGGATAATTGAACACATGCTCACATGTGTATACAGTACTTATGTGCATTATGCCTATTACTCATACGTTACAAGCAATCATGAATGTGTTTGAATAATAAAGGCTTCTTACCACTTGAATGGTTCCTGACGGAGGTACTCGATATCCCCTCTTACCGAGAGACTCCAAGTTTATAACACCCTAAAAGAATTCAAAAACTCGGTCTTGGTAAAGTATAAGAAAATGTATAAGACATGTAGGTTGTAATGCATACATTCATTTTATAACGACTTGATTTCAGTCATTTCATTTAAACAAGACAGCTCAACTCAAGATCACTACAGAAACCAAACATTCTCTTAGAATACCCAAGAATATGTGAGAGTTACCATGTAGGGGGAAGGTGCGTTATCATCAGAGACGCTGTAGAAGGACACGTCCACAGGTAAGGTCGTATGACTGGGGCAGAAGGTTCCGCTGGCGCCAACCTCAGCTGTAAAACCCTCAATAGTACCCAATGGCTCCAAACGATAGTTAAGAACACATTCCTGCACACACACGTACAATTAAAGATAAGCATGTAATATACAGTATCTGCTTTATAATTATGTGTACAATTAATGGTTACAAATGATGAATGACACACTAGTGTTTGTGATCTACCTCGAAGTTTCCTAAAAGGCTGAGGTTTGCAGGAGGAGCGCTGGCACTGAGGATCTGCTGTTGAGACTCGTCACAGTCTTGTGATCCTTTCAAAACCCTACAAACACAGACACAGTTGTGTCAGCCATTTTGTGTTCTTTACAGATGAAATATAGTGTATGTGTGCACACAGCAGATGGCAGTGTGTGTGGGAAAGCCCGAGTGAAGGAAATGGCACTGTGAAATATGGAACAATGGCATAACAGCGGAACATAAAGTGAGGAAAGAAGGTCAAACCTCTTGTTGGCAGCCCATGGCACGGCTTTGCAATGAATCAGAGATGTGTCCAAATCAAAATATCCTGTCTGGCTTTTTCTTTGAGGAACCTGGGGAAGAGAAGGAGGAAGTGGGTGAACACTTTTTTGTTTGTTTAAATCCAATTTTATTGGGTACATTTCTCGCCTTTTAGATGGTGGTCTTGAAATGCCTTTCAGCACATACTGACGCTGAAAGACATTTAATAATCACAGTACTGATTTGGTCCTTTTTCATTTTTAATGGACTTTTCACAAAATTTCACTTTTCTAAGAGTTTAATTCAAACCTTGTATTATTTCAAATATAAAAACAGTTGATGCCGTTATTGTAACTCTCATGCAATGTCTGTTTCATGCTCAAAGCCAATATTTGAACCGGCAAAGTATCAAACAACAGATAAATAATGTCCTTTAACCCAGAATGCTGAAGGCCAAAAAGGTTTCCTCGGAATAAAAAAATATATGAGCTGTGTTTTCTTTTAAAGAGTCTTTGACTGAATGGTTCTTCTATGGAAACCGAGTGCGACTTTCTGTTTCTGATCTAAACTTAAACTGTTTGTAACATTTAATAGAAAACCTATAAATCACAGTGCACGAATTAAAGCTGTATATCTTAAGAACGTGAGCAGCACCCTTCTGGAGTAACAGACTCCCACGCAGAAAAAAAGTGCCTGAGTCATACAGTCCTCTGAGTAAAGCTGCTACTGGTAAGATTTCAAAGCACTGGTGGCCTAGTCATGAAGAATATAAACCGGTGGAGAGCAAGTGACTCTACTTGGTCTCACGACACTTCACTACTGTATCTTCTAAGGAACACAGAAACTCAGCCTATAGCTACTGAGTCAAGACAGCGTTCGAAATAAACAAGTAAATGATTCAGAGCTGATGAGTCACAGGTACATACACACAGACTCTTTCTATAATTCAGCAGATGATATGTTTGTGTTCTTACTGGACTGGAGAGGAGAGGTAGGCCTGTGCATGGATGAAAGGCTTTCGTTGAAGTTCCATCTATGGAGTGGCGATTCTGTTTTTTCCAGTTACTGCATGGCTTCATAGGGAAGGGGGGGTGGATCTATAAGCAAAAGAAATTTGATTACAACTTACATTAAGCATGATACATACTTAATTCAAAAAAGCACAGAACTCATATAGACTTACCATATGGCTGTTCTGTGTGGGGGAAAAGGTGGGACTCTGGGTTTTGTGGATAAGGTTGGCTGGTGTGCTAGAGCAGGACCTCCAAGGCTCCTGGTTCTCATCCTTCTCGTAGTTGCATGACCCAACCTTGACATGTTTCTGTGGTCCATTCTCACAGATTGCCTCTTTTTTCTGAGAGGGGTCAAGGTGCCCAGTCACAGTCAGTCTATTCTCCTGAGGCGATGTCTCTTGTCTATAGGTGATTCTCAAAGAGGTGCATGACTCTCTTTTGGTGGTCTCTCTGTAACTGCTTGACATTAACAGGTGTGATTTTTTGACGCTTTGGTCTTCAAGTTTTGGACTGGCAACATTTCGTGGCCTAGTGAAACAGTCTTGCTGGCTTTGATTAGAGTCGGGAGGTCTGCAATATTTTGTTGCTTGAGAAATAGAATGGTCTGTGCTTGGTGCATTATTGGACACCTTCGAAGACTTATTATGGCTAGTTGATGATGCACAGCCATTCGTCAGTGGGCCGTGGCTTGTGCCAACCTGTTCGGTTTGAGAAGTCTTAAATTTATAGGTGGCATTCAGGAGACTGTAGGAATGTTGTAGCCTATCCTGAATCAACCTTGAGATGTCCTGAACTGCATCTGCAATCAGGGAACCTTCAGCAGATTGGTCACTAAGTACCAAACGCCTAGAGGTTGACAGTTTTGGGGAGGTTTTTGATTCACCGCCCAATCGTTCAAGCCGGGTTCTGCTTCTGGGACTTAAGGGGGTATCAAAGAGAGAAGACCGGCTCCTCTCAGGGTTTTCGGGGAAGGATCCATTTTGGGACGGAGGTTGGGTAACAGGAAAAAGGGACTCTTTGGGTGTCTTCAAACGTTCCTTGTCCTGTGACGAGCTCCAGGGTTTTTTGTGTCCTGGCTGTTCATTAGGTGCAAAGAGAGCATCAGGAAGATGGGGAGCTGTTGGGTCACAGAAATTTAGCCGCTGTGCAATTCTAGCAATGACTTCCTGTCGCTCCTGAAGCAGGCAGCCAATAAGAGGGTTGGTTTCACCTGAGATGGAGTTGGGACTAGGGCTAGGGGTAATTAAAGTGTCTGTGAGAGAAAGTGATTTAAAAGAACGAACTGGTGATTCCACTCTAGATGTTTTAGGGCTTTCAGCCCCATTAGAACATGAGCTGTACACCTCTGTGGGGGGAACATCCATATCACCACTCAGCCGAGAGTATAACCACTTGATGGCTTTACCGGGTGGGAGAGGGGATTCAGAACGAGGGGGACATTTACGAGAGTTAAGGGGGCTGTGGGGAGACGAAGAATAATGGAGAGGCCTGGAAAGGAGCGGAGACCCTGGCAAACGGAGAGAATTGCGCTTTTCCCCGGCATGGGTGCCCCCCTCGTCACGCTCAAGACCTTTCTTGCCCATGAAAGCAAGACCTGAGTGGATGCTACATCTAAGTACAGGGTATTTGGGCTGGCGGGGCAGAGACTGTACCCGCACCTTCAAAGCAACACTGTGGGAGACATTTGGGATGGGGAACGCATGTTCAGAAGGCGTCTGGGAGAAGTTCCATATGAGCTCTTCATCAGCTGCACTTATTCTGCAAAACACAGCCAAGAACCTTCATCACCAAATGGGATAAGCAAACCCCATGTGGGAATAGAGAAAGACAAATAGAAACACAGTCCGTGGTCCAAAATCTAGTAAGCTGCCTATCAAGACATTTTAGGCACGCTCCTGGTGCACAGGCTGTTTTAAAGGGTATAACATGACATGTTTCTGTCAATGATGCCATTCCCATTATTCATTTAAATGAAAAATTATAAGACTTGTTAGAATGTCAACAGATCATCGGACAGGTCAATAAATTGTGAAACTGTTGGTGAAGGTTGCGTTACCTGTAAAGGATGTTTCTAGGTACCAGTCCATGAGAAGCACTGAGCCAGGCACTGAGCTGTGAGAAGAACACATAAGAACGCACGGCCAGAAGCAGGGTTTTCTCTTCAATGAAGCGGTCTCCACTCCTGGAAGATACACCAGAGTTCATGTGTTTGCCACTGTGTTTGCAATGTAAAACCTTGAGTTATGTATGATATTAGGGTCTTACTGTCTTGGTACTGGCTGTAAGGTCCATCTCTCAAGTAAGAGAGCATCTTGTTTTATTGCCGGGTCGTTAAGGTCTGTGCCGTCGGTGGTTGGGCCTTCATCGCTATAGCAACAATCAGGAAGTAGCATCACTTCAATCATGATGGGGATGTGATTGCGCCACAGTAACATGACCTCTGATCTTGTTCTCCTTGCCTGACGACACTGTATTGGGGAGAATTTCTTTAAAATTGACCCATTGTTAGAGCGTTCACACTGTCAGATCTTTGCATGTGGTTACCAGCACAGGGACCACCATCAATTTAAAAGGCTGTCAGTGTGAATAAACATATCTCGATTAATCAAGGCTATAAATATCTAGTGGTTAACTACACAAATAAAAAATATGTTAACTGCATGCTTAACCTCAAGTATACCAGATGGTGTATTACCTGGGGTATTTTGTCGCTGCATTCATGTTTGGTGAGAACAGGCATAGCCGACTGAGCAGGTGGGCAGTGAAGCCCTTCGGTCCGTCCCTTTACAGAACATTCTGGAGTCCGTCCCTCTGTGATCAGGAATGTCAGGAACACCAGAAATTCCTCAGCATCGTACTCAAAGAACTCCTCAGCCGCATCTAAAAAGAATCAAATACAAAGTTGAGATTTAACAGACTATGGTAACTTCTGCTTTAACGCACATACACATCACACACACTGTGTCATGGGAGTGAGTTGCCATGTACTCAGTAATATGGAAAGATTAAATCTAGCACTGAAATTACTAACCGCCACCAATTGCCATGTCCACCACTCACTGCGGTGACTGACACAGGATTAAGGTGATGTCACGTTTTTGCTTCTTTGTCGAAGAAGCAAACCTATTTACAAAACCTGTCTGAAGAGCAGTTGGTGTGTTTAGGGCTACTTTGGAAACACAACGGCGAATTCCGTGATCCAGGACCACCGCTGTAAGTTGGATAGGAATAACTGTTTTATTTGTTAGGTCTTTATTTGGGTTGTGAATAGGAAAACAGGAATTTTTGAGAATCCAAATCGAAAGGCAAGGAATCAGATCGGAATCGGATACTTGAAACTAAAATGTGTATTCCTCTGATTAAATCCTTTGTGCATAATTTCGCAAAAAGTGCATGTGTTAACTCTTGATTAAGCACAGGAGCCACAATTTGACCACGGTTTCATTATATTAACTAAAGTTTAGCCATAATGTAGTTAAGCCTCAGTAATACAAATTGGAAAATATTGGTTGCCTTGTGTATATGTACACAGAACAGGGAACAATGAAGGCATAATGATCCTGCAGGTTAATAAACATTCACTGGAATTGTGGAATGGAAAAGGAATTAAAAGGAATCGATAAACACAATAGGAACCAAAATCGGATTTGATAAAATTCTAATTCCCAACCCTAGTCTTTATATACCACTGAAGACGGCGGCTATGCCATCTTCTTTAACACATTTAAAGGAGAACTTACACACACAATTAGAGCCACTTTGATGTTAAACTTAAGTCCCTATAGTGAAGAATCACTGCTCATATATCTGAAAAGTATTTCGTTTTTTTTTTTTTACCAAAGACAGATACAGACTTACAACTGTTTCAGAATAAAAACTTTGAAGGCCTTTGCCTTCATCCACAGAGCTCATGGAATTCATTATTGCTAAAACCAGTGTCCTTATTTTTTTATTTAAAACTCTTTAGAAATGAATTTTTGTTTTCCGGCACAATGAATGGTTTACTTGTGTGACACAGTTAGCCGAGTTTATTTAAGGAACTACCTTTAACGTCTATCTTTAAAGTCAAACACACACGCATGCACGAACACACACCCACAGAGGTTTCGTTGGTGCAGGGAAGATAACACTGTTTATCCAAAGCAAACCATGTCTGGATAATTTACTGACTACACAAACTGGGTTAAACCAAGAAAATCCACATCATCTGGCCAGCAGCAAAACGTACCTGATACACAAGTTAGGAAACCGGCAGATTATAATTGCACACATGTTTAATACGACACTGACCCATTCTGAGTCATTTCTTACGAAATTCCTCAAAGTAGTCGGTTCAACACCCGAAACCGGTTTAAGTATTTCTACATAAAGATAAAAATAAATCTATCCATTTGAACAAATAAGAAAACAGTGTCACTGAAAAACCTGAGCTGCTGGTGGATCCACATAATTTGGTATTAGAGAAAAGGCCTGTGACGTTCGCAGCACACTGGTTATTATTCCACGTTGGCTGGATTCATTGGCACAATGTGGCTTTAACCCCAGCTTTGAGTCTCAAACAAAAGAGTCTACATGGCAGTTGAGTTCTCTTGCAGGCAACCAATGGGTCTATTGTTCTGACGGCGTCAGAGACCCGAAGACTGTCCCATCTCGCTCACCTCTTTCTGCATTATCGGTAGGGTCTAATGGTGTGTGCTTTATTATCATTTAAAAGGGTGTTTCCATCATGTTGCACACACGGAACCTTAATTATCTTCGTCTCTCGACGAAGACACCTCAGTACTGTTATCCTGTTAGTTTCTTCTTCTATAATCTCAAGGCAACATGCCCTTTAAAATATATTTCTGAATGCACGAGATCAAAACACACGACGAACAAAGGATGACCCGCAGGATTGAGGACGCACAATTGACCTCAAGGAGGGGCTATTTACGGGCCAAGTTTAGCAGGCTTGTGTCAAAGAGTTTGAAAACCACAAGGTGGAAACAAGGCTCCTATGGTGACTGGGTGATCATGCATGAATGAAGTCTATTTTCCAGTTCCATACTCGGGATAATTTTAGCCGGAGAAGGTCAGCTGGTCTTCACGAAACGAGTATACAAACCACACTCGCCTTGTGGCCAAAATAACCCCAAATAGCCTCCTTAAAACCAAACGGGTGGAGACACGACAGAGCTGCTGGACTACTGGGACATTTAATCTGGAAAAACAACAGATCACTGTGCAGATCTGACCCACTTATGCAAGAACAGGTTCCTATCTTGCCTTATAAAGGGTTTTAATCTAAATAACAACACTTTTGTGCATGTTAAAGAACGTTTATGGGTTAACTGGAGAACACGTGCGACGGCTCTTGAGATCTACATTTTTCCTTTTAAAGTAACTTTGTTTTGGATATTTGTTCTGGTAAACCATATATATCTATTCCACTATGTCTTCATGTAACATAAAAAAGCAACAGTTGTTGAACATAATAGTAGAAGATTTTATTTTTGGCCGAAGTTCTCCCGTTAATATTGAACATATGTTTCCAGAGAAATATTCTGAAATGAAAAGACTGTTGAAATATAATAATCGGCTCAACTAGCGTGGCTTTCAGGGACAGATGGCATCACCATACACCAGCCGGGTCTGATCTGTGCCCTTGTTGTGTGAGAAGAGTCATGGATGCTGACTGTCTTTGCCATGTTGTCCTGGAGACATAATGAGAGCGCGGCACAAACATTAAAGCAGCAATTCTATTTAGTCCGGTCCCTCAGATTCTAAACCTCCGTTTACATTTCCGTTGAGTGTGTTAGTACCTGTGGACGACCTGTGAAGTTACAAAACTCAAATTTCACGATAAAGCGAGTAATCCTCTCTAACAGAATTCAGATGTCTGTGTCTACATCAAACGACAGGATTGTTGTCATGCAGTTACTTCCGTGACGCGTCATCAGAGACCCGTTTTCAAATGATGTCATCATTGGTGGTGATGCCGTACCTAAAGGCGAGTTGACCAATAACAGTAGACTAGATTGTTTGACCCATCTTAGTGCACAGGGAACCAACAAGGAACCAAAGCAACAAGATAAATAGTAAAACTAATTGTTTGTTCTTTGACGATTTCATCACATGTATGTATAGTTTAAAACTCAAACATTACAATTTTGAATATGTGTATCCCAATCCCTGGAGCACTTTGAGAACAGAAACACATCTGTACGACTTCAATACATCCTTTCATACATTTATTGTTTTATCAACAGGCATGTACATTAAACACTATTTAGGGTTCAGTGTCCTTCCTAATATTTATTTCTGGATTTCAAACAAGTGCACAACACAGTAATGGTTCCGAGCTGCAATTAAATTGAGGTTGTGTGAGTTATTTGGTCCATTATTCAAACTGATGACTCCTGTGTTCCCTATGCGGACTGATTCACTAAATCTCTTTGACTTGTTTAGACTCATTGACTCATCAAACAACAGAAATCCAGCAATTTATTTGCAAACTGGACAGGGCAGTATGTTCTTTCTTGTGTGTATCATCGATAGTTGATGGGACACCGTGTTGTGATGTGAGGTTATCGATATATGATGGGACACCGTGTTGTGATGTGACATCATCGATATATGATGGGACACCGTGTTGTGATGTGACATCATCGATATATGATGGGACACTGTGTTGTGATGTACATTATCGATATATGATGGGACACCGTGTTGTGATGTGACATCATCGTTATATGATGGGACACCGTGTTGTGATGTGACATCATCGATATATGATGGGACACCGTGTTGTGATGTGACATTATCGATATATGATGAGACACCATGTTCTGATGTGTAATGCCCAGCCTTTCCAATGATACGAGACTCACATGTACATTATTAAAACAAATCTTTTCCGTCGACACCTGACCCACTATCCTGACATCCTTACTCTTTCTATTAAGGTTTTTCGCTGGACCTGGCTCGTGTGTTTTGTTTGATCTAACTAGGAATAGTTTTATTTCTTATGTATACTTTTGTTACCTCTTGTACTTCTTTTTATACCTCACACGTTCAAACGTCAAGCCATATGAGTCAAAAATGGATGCAGTGCCCTTTTAAACCCAGAATTCAACATCTCAGAAATGTGGAACAGCAGGGTTCTAAGTCCTGGAACTCTTTCAAGAGAACATTCTGTTTGTCCTGTTTTGCTACGTTATGACATCAGCCTTCTGTACAGCTCTTAAGCTATTTCAGCCAGTGGGAGGGGTCAGAGCATCACCGACCAATCGGGACATCCAAGCGCCTGCCAATCACACAAGGCATAGATGGGGGCAGGGCAAACCCACGTGCGAGGAAAGAGTCGCCCTGGGCCAACAGCTGATGCGTAATCTCGCGTGGTTTCCTCAAACAAAGCAGAGCCGATACTTGTGTTTGTTCCTGGGCCTGCATTTATCCTTCTAAGTGTTTCGCAAGCACCGTCTTAGAGACGTACACTGTGTCTCAGGGAGTCTAAAAGGAGACGGCCCGTCTGCACCGGCAGCATTTTTACACACATTCGGATGAGTGTGCAGGGAACTCCTCCCACGTGAGAACTGCACATGGAAAAACAACACACAACAGAGGCGAAAGAGGGGGGTTAAGACCAGTGTTGCCAGATGTAGGATAATGAACAGTTTCGTGCAATTTAGATGTACATTGATTTCACAATGTACAATAAATTTGCCATATTGTGACCCTTCAAATGATTACATATGGTTTTGAAAACCATGGTTTTAAATGCAGGCTTCTGGTGTGATCCAGTTTGGTCCTCACCATTAACGTACGTCAAGCTACTGTGGTCATTTGCATTTGTATATTAAGCTGTTAATAATTTCTTCCGAACGCTATAATTTTGAACGTCTGGTATGATACTTGGACGTTCCCAATCTGGCAACACTGGTTGAGACTCCCAGCCGAGAAGGAGGAGAGCAAGATCTTCTTCATGTAGGTTAAAGTTCACGTTTGAGCCGAGCGAGAGCACTAAGTTCATAGGAGACCGAAAATCAAAGAAAGAATAAGCAATCGGGGCCCTTGTGTTTTATTTCTTGTGTCTTATACGACGTAACGCAACACAACAGGACTACACAACTTCAAGATTATAGGCTCTCCATGTTCATGTCTAGTGTGTGTTGAAGTTAATCTATAGGTATCTCTCTCTCTCTGCTCTCATTCTTTCTCTTTTGTGGTAGAGGTCACGCAGCATGGGTTATTTCTTAGTTAAGCTCATTTCAGACCATGAAAACACAAACCAACTCGTGTTTTGATCCCGGAGAAGTCGCCCAGACAGACATGAATGCAGTATGCAAATAGTCGCATATTTGGCCTTCATGATACAGAGCTCGTGTGTGTGTTACACATCCCAGTGACCTTTATCCGGAAACAGTTGTAAAGCTGCATGTGTTCTGTTAATGGAAGTAAAGCAAACCCTTTTCAGAGATATGAACAATGTGATTCCACACTCGAAATGCCCACGATCAACACAAAGTTGACAAAAAACTGCATGGCCTTCTTTTAAGTTGAGCAAACGCCCCATCCAGGCAACTGGAGGTCATATAAAAATACTGGTAAATGTTCAAGAATGTGCTCAAAATCAGTAGATCTGAATGAGTTGTGTCGCTTGAGGGGTCGCTTTTGGGATCAATAAATACCAAGAACGATTTTGACCTCAGTCTTTCATCCTAAGAGACAAATGACAAACTGTAAGTGCTCAGATGAGCTCAGATCTTCTGATCCTACCATTCGTGACCTCTATTTACAGCAAATAGCAGCTGAGGAGGGTTCCTGTGAATTTTGCATTCTCTTTAATAGTTTTCTGCACTCTTGAGCACAAAGTTCACGGATGTCAATCTGTACCTGCATGGGTGTATATGCAAAAGAGGCTTTAGCGGTCCACACCGAGTCCTGCAGCCACAGCGGATTACAGTCGGGCATGCCAAATCTTCTTACAGTCTGAACCAGAAAGATCACTTTAAACACTCACACCGAGCCATCAAGTTCCTCTGTATGAGAATGGAGAACTATTAAACAACATCAGAATGACCGATATTGGCTCGCTCTGACCAACACATACTTGTCAGTGAACTCTGTCAAAATCAGAGCGATGGGTCTGCCGGCACAGCCCACGCACATGTCCCAGTGACCTAAAAACTCTTCTCACGTTATCTAATAATTCCATTGGCATCAATCGTTGGGTTTCATATAATGCTGAGAGCAACCGCAGTGGTTTGAAAGCACAAGTGCATAGCATTTATATTTAGTAGCTGGACACAGAGAGCCACAGCAGCAGGGAGGTCATACTGCTGGCCGCAGGTTCCCGTGACATCCACACGCGCAGCCACTCCTGACCCAAGCAGACCCTTTTGAATTTAGGCCGACTCATCACAAGACTGTCCGACCAGGAACGCTCAAGTCATGACCTTTTCATTGACCCTGACGAGTGTTCAGGGTCACGCTGTGTACATGTCACGGGGAATGAAACCATGTTACTTTTAGAAAGCAAAAGAAATATCAAGACTCGAAGAATTTATACGTAATGCCAGTTATTCAAGAGTTGCGTTACTCTTCTTTTATAAAGTATGTTTGCCGAGTCTTTAAATTAAAGTTCAACCAAAAAATACTCCGATGCTCACAACACACACCCAAACTTCTACGCACACATATATCTGGGGTGGGCAGGGTTACAGCAGGGTTTTAGAGGGTTAAGGGGCTATATTTGTCCCTTTAGGATTTGTCCCTTTAGGGGGTGGAGAAGAGGTCACCACCGGATTTAGGAACATGCAAGACACTGCAAACCTACAGCTCCATATAGAGCATCAAACCCACAACACATTATCGTCTCTTTAAGGAAGGAAACATGTTTCAAGAGGTATTAAGTAAACTGTGAGATCAAAGCCTTTTAGTTTGTGGCACAGAGCCTCTTCATTTCTGAGCGAAACTCGTTTTTAAGAGACAAGCAGAACAAACGCATTATAACGATTTGCTTCTCCAAAGCTCCTATTGTCTCTCGCTCAGCAATGAAAGTGACTTTAGTCATTACTGCATCTGTTGGCCGGAACACAACAGAACTGAACAGGGCAGAGAGGAATTTATCATGAAGAGGTAAAACACAGAAAAAGAAGGGAGGGGAGAGAGAGAGAGAGAGAGAGAGAGAGAGAGAGAGAGAGAGAGAGAGAGAGAGAGAGAGAGAGAGAGAGAGAGAGAGAGAGAGAGAGAGAGTGAGAGTGAGAGAGAGAGAGAGAGAGAGAGAGAGAGAGAGAGAGAGAGAGAGAAGATATAAATTTGAGTATATCAGCAGTACTGCAGTGTATGCATATGTGTGTAACCACAGGATGGACGCTGGCACCAATCTGACTGGCATGTGTAGTAATATATGATGTGCATCTTGTGTCGCGTGAAAAACATGCGACTGACACTTGAACATTTTGAGTGTACTCGCTTTATTCACACGTCAAATTAACTTCACATCAGATAAGAATCCAAGCCAGTTTGATGACCTGTTGTCCCATCTGGGGAAGGTAGTTGTAAATTACGGCGAGTGAGCTCTATTTACCAGCTTTAGTAGCTTGTGGCAGTATGTATACATAACATAAGCAAGTTTTTTATTCCTGTTTCTATGAAAGAATGAATATATATCGGACATCTCCTGGTCTCCACTAACAGTCCGCCATTGTTCATGCCGCAGGATGTCTATTGCCGGCTTTGCATTGACTTTATATGTAAATCACTCACGCTCCATTCGCGTCTGGTGTGTACATAGAGTATAGGATGGCAGTAAATTTAAAAAGTTTGGATGTAAGGGTCTGACGGGCAATCTGGTTAAATAGGAGATCAATGGGCCTTCAAAATAAAAAAATTGAATACATAAAAGAATAATAACAGAGACATTGCCGGGTTTCTTCGAAATGTCGGATTAGTGCTCGCAGAAGAGTCTCGGGTTATTTCTAAGAAGCTACTGGCCAGATAAGAAAGGCAGGATGGGTGTACACAAAGTGACACATCATTACAACTATGTAATCACACATGATAACTGCGGTAAAGTTCGGTATGTCTACTCCATCCTCTTCGGTCTTTTCATGTGTATTTCTCCCAGGTCTATAAAAGATAGATGGAATAAGAAAAGCTCCGGCTTTGAGTGGATAAGCGCTTATAGAGTTTGGTTCGGTTTATGAATTCAAGCGGAGCAAAGGAACACAAGTACTTTTATTAGCCTCAGCCAGAACAGGCCTAATCCAGTACATGAATGCCGGGTACAAGACAGAAATAGAGAGAGAATGAAACAGGGAAGATCGACGGCAGGTCAAACTCACTGGCTGATGAAATGAACACCCATAATTACATCCTTTAAAAGACTGGCAACAGAATCCGGCCACACCATGACATCCATCACGGCGGATCGGTTCTTTGGCAAAGCTGCTTTACAGTCTAGTGTTAAACAACCTCCACATTTCTACGTTCGCATGAAACACGCTTTATAAAGCAGAAGGTCGTTTGTGTGTTTGGCGTGTTGTTACTGTCAGGGCAGTTTTTCCACGGGCTGACATAAAGTCTTTGTCCTCTGTTGTAAACACAAAGAGACTTTATCCATTCAGGGTTATGCCTGCTTTCTCCACGCCCGCCTTTCACCAGTCCACCCTCCATGCGGAGTCCCACACAAATCTCCGATGCTTGCCAGCTATTGACTGCATTTCTCAGGGGAGGTGAAATGTTGGCGTGTTTTCGTTCGAGGAAGGTTCCCGGGACCCGGCCTCATTCCATCTCTCCCAAAAAACGCCAGCCCAGTCTCATTTGTCCGGCAAATCACCTGAAGGCCGGCATGAGGAACATTCACCCAACAGATTTCCCTAACCAAAACTTTCCTCCCGGAGTTCAGCGGGGCAGACTCGCAACCCATATAGCAACAAACTCTGCGCTGTGATTGGTTAGCCGCTTCCTGCCAAGCTGTGGAACCGGCTTCCTGTCTGTGGGCCAGACAGAGAGAGAGTTCATGTGTGAATGTACAACTAACACAGATAGGTTTGAATCGAGAGTGTGTACATTTGTACGATTGTGTGGCATGGGGGATATTTAAGCAAATATTTTCATTTCAATGTATTGATGTTTAGGAAAAATATTGAGGAATTAAAGCGTTTACACAAAACGAAAAGTCAGTCATATTTTACTTTTGGGGTATGAATCTATTTTTCTCAAATCAGGAAAGATATTTTGAGAAAAGATGGTGAAAAGATATCAACTGAAACCTTAATACAAAAACACTTGAAAACACACCGTATGTGACATATGTTACTTACACAAAAGAGAGACCTTAAAAATATCATTGACTCAATCAATAGTCACACTTTTGCGTTATTTCACACAAAGAACTTTTGTTATAATTATAAATAAGTCTTTACATTTCTGTACTCTTTTTGTGTGCTTAAATCAGGAACGAACAGCCGAACGGGTTAATGAAACACATGTGTAACATTGGTCATTTCGATATTTTCATGGTAAAGTCCTTTTCACGGAATTGTCCCCGTGTGTTCAGAAAGCCAAACTATGATGAGGGTAACTAAAGCCGATGGGTGGTTTTAACAATAGGCCGTGATGTCACTGACTATTCTTCCATTCATTGAATATTTCATTTCAGAGTCACAATGACATAAACGTGTATTTGGTAAACACTGTGGCTTTGCCAACCTGGTGAACACAGAAGTATTATTCACATGATGTCAGCTCTGTCTAGATATACTTCAAAGGCCATCTGAAGTCAGGGTTAAGGATCCCCGTCTGCCAAAAAATGTTCCTCTTAATTGCTCCACCATAACCCAAAAACATTCTGGAGTAAACTCACGAGGACCGAGACCATGCAGGACAACAAAACAAAGGAAAACCTAGGGGTGAAGCGTGCCCCAAATCAGTCAAAGCTCCATGAAAGGCCAACTGCCCCGAACGGCCTGCAGGAAACATCGGCCACCTGTCTGAAAACGACAACTTCCAGCAAACTTTATAGCAGATCACATCGACACGCACGCACACACACACACACACACGCACGCATGCACGCAGTATTTTAAGATCCAGATCAAGTTTTCCAAACGTGGTTTAACTTTACTTATTGACAGTTTTAAGGATGTTAAAAGACTTAAAGTCAGCAGACATACAACATTTCTGGACAGAATTGTGTACCCTGCTTTATTCGATGTGTTCATGTACATACAGTAGAGACATCACTAAAATATAGCATACTAAATCCCTAAAACGTAACATGCTTAATGCATACACAAAAGCCAAAACATTTACATTTCGACTTTATTTCATCTTTAAAAGTCATTGAGTCATTGATTTGTGTAAGTGATCTTACACTTACAAAACCGACAGCAATGAATCCATAACTTGACACGGAGACCTATTGTCCCAAATTGACTCTGTCTGTCTGTGCGTGCGCACGTGTGTGTGTATGTGTCTGTCTGTGCGTGCGTGTGTGTGTGTGTGTGTGTGTGTCTGTCTGTGCGTGCGTGCGTGTGTGTGTGTGCGTGCGTGTCTGTGTGTGTGTGTGTGTGTGTGTGCTTGTGCGTGTTTGTGCACATTTTCCACAGCAGATTATCAGCTGTTTGTGTGTGACAGTATTTGAGATGCGGACAAACCAGGCCACCAGTGAAACTGATCCCGGTTGTCAATAGCAACATGCAAAATGTAAACACGAGCCGTGTAGATCTGTTATACTTTGTGCTTTGCGGTACAGATTATCACCGGGTGGTAATCGCTGGTAATTTGAGGCAAAAGACAGACGACAAAAAGAGAAAAAGAAGAAAACGGTTTAAAGTCACTGTGGAAAACTGCCACACTGACGGTTACACCATGTGTCAGTGTCAGAGGTTTGGTGATACACCTCAATAAAATCCTCAACTGAAAGTCAGGAGTGACACATGCGATGACTGACCAGTCTCGGCTTTTGTTTAGCTGGAGTAGAAAGGTTTTGCCCGGGCCCGTTCCATGTGCTTTAACTTTTGTGGACAGGCCTCAAGGGACCGGGTAACAGTAGAAGGCCCATACCAGCACAGCTCTGAGCGCACACATACTCATGAAAAGATTAACAGGTAATGTCTGATTCTCACAGATTTGTAAAGGCGTTATATGTGATAAACACAACTTTTTTTAAGTTATGCCGATTGAAAGTCCCCTGTATCCTAATAGCAGTCGTTTTTTATACTTGTGTAACACATTTTATTATAAATACATGTCATCTGTTAAAGGCGTTTTGACCGAAAGATGTATGTATCACATAACATAACAAATGAGCATTTCAGCACGTACACAAGGGCTGCATGATCATGACAAAAATCATTATTGTCGATTATTTGTAATAGGGGTTCTTCTTGACAGTTAATAGATTTTACATTACATTTTGAAATGTTTAGTGTTTTCCGCGAAGCAGCTACATGGTAAATTCTAAACGTTCAAAACAATATCATGTAAATTATAAATAATCCAAATAAACAAATAAACAAATCCACAAATATCCACAAATAAACACAAATATCTTAAGCAAACGTGAATTTAGAAATTGGACAACCTCTGCATTAAGTGACAAACCTTCTAACACACAGACATGAGCACGGATGGACATCTGTAATGGTGGATTTTGACAATTATGTAATTGTTATACCAATAATTGTAATCCCAATAAATTGTGCTTAAAAGGTGGGAAATGAGCCGCTTTACACGAACATGCATCCCCAATATGTTCCGTCTCAAATCAGACACTCTACAATGTTGGGTAACTTCAACCCAGTGTCGGGGTCAAGAGTACAAAACCCTGCCACCGGGTAATACTAACCCAGAAGAGGTTAATAAAGTGCTGTTATATTACAATACCACCCAGCCTTTTGTGCTACAACAATCCAGCATAGACCAATCTATATCCCAAGAGTTGGGTTCTTCCTTTTTGGCGCATGGTTGGGTTGAAAATAACCCCGTTTTTTAGTTTGGACTTTACGCAGAGTATTAGGCTATTAATAGAACAGTACATGATTAAAACCAAGGACATTTCATTTCTGTTACCAATGAGTGGAAACAAACCTTGTGCCATTATGAAATCCTTCGTCAAATTCGAATGCCTCGCTGAATTTGTTCTTTTATTTACTCCTCTCTTTATCTGATCTTCATCTTTAGAATACTGATGTTCATTTCATGTATAAATATTGCCACAGAGGAACAGACTGTTGCCATAAAAAGCGTTAAGATTGTAACACACTTGTGAAATGCGTAACAGTGCGGGTCACCAATTACATCATATGAGAAGTCGATTGTGAAAGCCATTGATTCTAACACATGTCCTAGAATTACAACCATTATAGAAGAGCCTGAGGATTCTCGGGATCTGCACTGAGCTTTGTTCATTTCACAGAGATGGTAGAAACATCGAGACAAAAATTCATAACATGAAGCATACTTTTCTCCCGAATAATGGCAATACTAACAGCGAAATAATCATCTGGTTGGTCACAGGACCATTCAAAACCGTCTGACTCCGAGAAATCGTTACCAATATGTATCAGTAGTAAATCTATTATTTAATACAGTGTAGGAACATCCCAGATGGAATCCCATTATATCTCATCATCACAGATATCTACTGGAATTAAGGATGTTACGGAGACTGTACAGCTTTAATACATTTCCCACCCTCCTCGGTTCACCGTTCTTCTTCATGCCAGCTTACTGGAGATGAGAGCAGCGGTATGGAAAATCTTATCTTAATCCAATGATGATTACCAGAACACATTCGCTGAGCTGAAAACGATCACTGACTCTCTGCGCAGCATTTGAAGTGGTTCTTCATTTAAATGCAAATGACACCTAAAGACAATAACAAGGGTTTTACACCCCCATGTATAAGCGTCCATGTTTTTCAATGAAAATATCTGTGGTTGCACAGACATGCCAACAATGTGTGTGTCCTCCAAAACGGAGCGCAAAACACAATACCCAACTACGACGGAGATGCCACCAATTTTATGAAACAGCTCTTTAGTACGGTGTCTATTGGCCGAGTAATATTTGCAGAGTCTCAGGTGGAGTCGAGTTGTTTGGGTATGCAGCTTGTACAAGCACCAATAATAGATACACCCACGGTGAGTGTTTACACCGACAGCGAGAAAAGCTACAGGTCCAGATGGCCCTTACTCCTCACGCTGTGTCCTCCGTGTGTGCAGTTATGTGAGTGAGAGTCACGGCCCGGAAACAGTTTCACCCCCGTCCATCCCAACGGGTCTGCTTCAGGCACCATGGTGGTCATCATCGATGATCAGGAAATGATGTAATGCCGCTGCCAGCCCCCCACTTCGAAAGAACACATGGTCATATGAGATAAGAAGTTACATAAGACTGCTAACCTCATCCACATGTTACTCCACACACAATATCACAGTCTGACGGTTTCAGTCCATTAAACATTCATGCGAGAAATCAAATTAAAGGTGAAATGTGTGTTATTCAGGAGGATCTTTTGACAGGAGTGTTATATAATCGACAAAGCCATGTCTATAAAGGTATATCAAGTCTGCACAGCACTGACACACGCTATGGGGGTGAGATGTCTTGCTCAAGGACACT
This sequence comes from Triplophysa yarkandensis, assembly GCA_033220385.1. Classification (NCBI taxonomy): domain Eukaryota; kingdom Metazoa; phylum Chordata; class Actinopteri; order Cypriniformes; family Nemacheilidae; genus Triplophysa; species Triplophysa yarkandensis. The sequence continues at coordinate 13,089,677 of CM065669.1, read as the reverse complement.
TCAGTCATTGTCTGCTGGCACTGGGAATCAAACCAACAACCTTCTGCTTACAAGTCCAATTCTCTAACCACCAGACCCCCCTGCCTCCATATGAGCTTAATTCACTATTAAATAAACTTTTATTCACTTATAATTAGGGTCCTTCTTGGTCTGGTGGTTTGAGATTTGGACTTGTAAGCAGAAGGTTGCGGGTTTGAATCCCGGTGACATTGTAAGATCTGGGTCATCCATATTAACAGTTACAGTTAAATGTGTTGGTTAAATTAACATTAAGATAAACAAGCAGTTAATAATGAAGATTAAACATTCTCGGGCATTTGTGCTATGGCAGTTCTTCAAATATCAAATGCGCTTCATTTTCCTTGTTCAAAACTTTTTCAAAATTGTAATCATAATTTGGTTTTGTGACTTCTATCACTTACGTTATGCCCCCTTTTTTTTAAATGTGGCAGAAATCAGACTTGGTTTGGGGCTGAATCGCAGCGGAAACATTCCAACTAAGACAAAACCTGACAAGGCGAAACCTGATAAGGCAAAAGGTGCAAACAATCAACCACTAAGTCAACTTATTGTCCTATCTATGGGATGCACCTCCCCGCTCAAGAGAAACTGTGTCATGACAAACAGCTGTTCAAGCCCAGAC